>OOFB01037391.1:49713-68891 GCA_900323305.1 Trachyrincus murrayi
ATAATAATAATGATAATAATAATAATAATAATAATAATAATAATAATACAATAACAGTAATATAATAATAATATAATAATATGAGATAGAGAAGAGCCTTTCAGCGGACTGACTGTCTTTTTGCGGCGTCTACTGTGCACTTCCTCCTCCCTCTCGGCTCTTGACTATTGGCTCTGAGAGCACGGAAGCGGCATATGTATGACCCCATGCATCAACTAACACAAAGGTGACCGCACCACCTCCAGGCTAATAGCTCCACTCACGTCACCCCTGTCCCTGATTGGTTGCTCGTTAAAGGAGGAAGAAACTGACTGCGTATGCACGGCTCCTAGCCCCCTCCCCTATTCTGTAAACTTGAGGCAGCAATAGGATGTGTGTGTGTGTGTGTGTGTGTGTGTGTGAATGAATTCCTGTCATAGGTAACGTTTTGGTGGAACAGTAAAAACAGGATTTGCACCAGAGAAGACGTGAGAGCAACACCAACCCCTAGCCCTGCAGTGTGTTTCATTCTAATCCCATAGATTTACCGTGCACTTTCTTTTGTTTTCTCTCACTAAGCTCCTTGGTTTTGTCGGGAGAGAGAGGTGCCTGACAGGAGAGGAGGATCTTAAAGGGAGCTGACGTCATAGGTGAGTGTGTTTGTTTATATGTGTGTCTCATGTGTGTTAGAAAAAACGATGTGTTCTCTTTTTTTCCACTCAACTATTGGTTTACATAGGGCTGGACGATAAAACGATACAATAAATGATAAATAAAATGCAATATAATTGTCCTCGATAGAAATATAAGGACAATTTTTATAAAGTTTGCTAAAATAATTTCCTGTGGTTGCGTAGCATGCACAGACATCATGTTGATGATTGCGAAAGAAAGCGGAGTGAAAAGTAAATTATTGTTGTCCCTGTGAACACTGGCAACGAAAATGAAAACCGCGCCTAACCGGCACATGCCGGTGCACACACGTACCTTGGCGATCACATCATTCAAATGAATAATCCAGAAACACGCCGTAACATCAGTTTAACCATTTATTATTTTTTATATACAATATACAGCATGGCCATGGACTGAACTCATCATTTGTTTATCCAAAGTTTACCACAGGCGCCACTTCCGGATTAGCAGACCCGAGAAAAGCGTAGCTGTCCCTTTCTTTGCCTGTGCCTATGGATACACCGCACATCCACAGAGCGTATCGAAGGCGAAACCATTAAGTGGTTCATGTTAATTATGTTGGGTTAAATCAGTGTTGGTAGTGCATAACATAAGCGTGTATTATGTTGTATATGTGTATGTTGTATATGTGTATATATGTTTTGTGTTAATTATATAGTGATGTAAATTATCAATATGTATTATGTAGTGGTGATCTGCCACATAATGTAAATTTGTAAGCGATTTGATGTTAAATGGCATAAAATTCATGTCATGTATGTATCAATTTACTAATATTTTACAAAGTTAGTAAATGGGCTAGCCTAACATTCAGCTTTTTAATGAAAGAAAAAAAACATTGGTATATCGGATCTGTATCGGCAGATACTTAAGATTGCAGTATTCCATTGGAATGGAAACAAAAAAGTGGTATCGTGCCGTTCCTACTTTTAACCACATTTAACCTTCTGGTTTCTTCAGCTATCACTCGGGAGCAAAAAATAGGCTTTAAACTTGAAAGAAATAATGAATATATATATATCGCGATAATTATCGATATCAACTGATATGAAAAATATTGTGATAAAAATTTTGGCCATATCGGCCAGCCTTAGGTTTACATTAAAAAAAAAGTAGTCCAAAAAATAGTCAAAATCAGACTATTGTTACGTGTATTAGTTTACCATTTTGCACTGACCTGTTACAGAATCCTGTTTCTTGTCCTGGCCCCTCTATGTGTATGTGCCTGTTTAATTATCGTCATCATCTTGACAGCCTCTGTTTATGGCCCATAGACATTGTGTTTCAGCTGTAACCACACATGAAAACTGACCCGTCTACCTTTGGCTGCTGGGTCTATTTAGTTGAGTTTTTTTTCTTCCTAAACGCTATGCCTGTTTGTCTCCAGTGCATGACACAGGGATTCTCTGGTGTCACACCAAGAAAACTAGGTCACACCAACATCGCTTTTTTTTCTTGCCCTCCGATTTTAATATGCAAGGTATCCATTTTACAGCTTTTTTTTTGGGGGGGGGAGAATAAATAGACAGCGGGCTCCCTCGCTTGGAGGCAAACACATGATACGAGCAGGTCTGTTCTCTGATTGGAGACGCCGGCTGCACAACGCAGCAGCTCGCTGCACTTTGTTTACACTGGGTGTCGACTCAGTGGCTGAGTTTTGGGATGGGTGTTTCTCTAAGAGCAACAACAAACAACAAATATTTAGTCTGCGGCTCTCCGGGAAAGCACTGGTGCTTGTATTTGTTTTGACGCCGTTTTCCCCCAATTTCCCCCTGTTTTTTCCCGAAATGTCCCTTGCTATCAAAGACCAGTGTCTGTGCTTGCAATGTCTGGCGTATGTCTCATTTTGAATGTGTCATGGTGCAGGCGAGAAAACATTGGAAATAGGTACCGGCTATCAGGAGATCATTTTGGTGACTTGGCCTAATGAACAGCCCTGAGTTAATATTTTTTTAATGAAACATAGTGTGACACTAGGTGGTTTGAGAGGTATTATTTTTACTTGTAGTTGTAGCATTGTTGTATATACAATATATCAGTATGCATCTTATTTTGTGATTCCTATAGATATTGTTGTTGTGAAATCGTGGTCATGCTTTTGTATTACATTGATTGTATGATTGTTCTCAGACTCACCTGTAAGTTGTCTTAGATACATACATACATATCTGCTAAATAATTATACATTTAATGGCATATTTGTCAAACATAATATTCTTAAGAGTATTTGAAACAAGGTTAAAGTAAATAGTAATCAAAAGTCCCTGTTTTTGTATAGACAGGATAAGGTTCCACTCACTGTCACACCCCCACTTCCTATTTGATGTAATTTCCTGCATATTGCGGCTATGTACTACTACTATACTGTTATTGTTAATATAGTTCATGTTGGTGTTGCTGATTTCCTATTTTGTGCTGATTGACATTGTATTTCCTGTTGAGGAATGAAGAGCACCTACCCTACACCGACAGAAATGTAATTGCAGTTCAATGGATGTGGAAAATGGAAACACATTTGCATAAAGGTTCAAACAGTTCAAACAGTGATACAAGGATGTTGTATCATTTATAATGGCATTCAGGGAAATGTGTTCTCATTCTATAGCCGTTACACAGAAGTGTAACTTTTGTCTGACTTTTTCGTGACTTGTTTTGCTTTGTCTCTGTGGTGTATCCCTCTACAAACAAACAGACTTGCACTGGCTGAAAATAGCTCTTAACTTCAGCTATTGTAAGTCTGAGGCTAGGCTAGGGCACTCTTGCCACTCTCCGAAATGTAAATAGATGTGGAAACTCTGTCCCTGCATATCACACTGGGTGAGACATCTAGAGTGGGATCCATTCAGTTCTACAGCCTCTGAAGAAGATATTAAAATAGGAAACGAAATATGCTTGCAATTTCCTGAGGCATGTTTCCCACAAGTTACGTTGCTTATGGTGTACAAATTGTTGAAGACTATTGCACCCTTCCTTCTCACCCCTATATCCCTTTATCTCTCTCTCTCATGGTGTGGTTTCAGTGAGCACTGTCATACTCCTCATGGCATTTCACTTTTCCCTCTTTGTTTCTTGTCTTGTCAGAGCCTGTGGCTTTTTTTTGCCCGGCGCATCAAAAGAAGCCACAGCGGCTGCAATGCACTGCCGTGTTATATTTAGACTTTGTTGTTGTCTTTGGTACAACACTGTAATTTCATGTGAACTTTCTTTGGCACACATAGACGTGGGTTTGTGGTCTCCTCCACCACCCCCACCCACCCCGCCCACCTCTACCCTCCACTCATCTCCACTCCCTGCCTGCTGAAGCTTTGATGTGCATTAGCCAGGAGAATGGCTGGTATTTATAACCACTCAATAACGCGCCTGTGGCCAAGGTTAAGCGGGCTGCTTGTATCTGTATCCCTTCTCAGATGGGCTGCATTGATTCGGACCCTCCATTATACGCTGTAGATTTTGCAGCGCTCAGTTGAGCCCCATAAGTAGCCTTCACTTTGGACGGCTGCTGCTGACTGGGGTTGCTCCATGGCGTTGGGAATAGTGTAGGAGTGGACGTCCACAGCACATTGGCCGATATGGGTCAATAATTTCCCGGTAAATGTTTTCCAGAATACATCTCGTGGAATTAGAGCTGCGTTCGAAGCACTCCAGCTGGAGTGGTGCTTTCCTCAAGAAACTGTTGTAAACTAATGGGCTGCACTTAGTGGGGCTGGGCTCCATGGTAGAATTTATCATCGCCACAATTATAGGGAATCTCACTCTATCACTATCCTGATGCTGGTGCATTCCACGTCCCATGTGAAATATTACATCTGACGTTCATCGCATTGAGCTATATATGCAAATAGACCTGCCTACATGCAAACGGCGAAACCGTGATGACTCTCAAACATTTGCTCTCTCTCTTTAGATTGAGAGAGAGCAATTTCCATTTCCTCAATGTAAATAATACTAATAATGGCACCTTTCATACATGGAAAACTGGCTTTTGGCATGGAAAAAGTGCTTTACGTTCAATCAAATAGCATGAGAATGAGTCGAAGGAGTGTTGACATATGACAGTCTCTGTTGACTGACAATACAAAGACAATAGACAATAGCCATCTGTCTACAGATCAGGGTTAGTGTTTATTTTTGTGCGTGCATGAATGTGTCACCGGTCTGTTCCAATGTTGGCTGAATGTGTGCGGGCAGGCCCATGTCCTCCTCACCCCTGTCTGGGACTCATCCAGGTGCGACTCAAGGTGTGACTAAAGGAACTTAAATCCACAGTCCTCCCCCCCTTCTGTACTTGATGTGCACAGACATGTGTGCACCCGCTGTTGCACACCTGGTGCATTGCCCACTACCCTGGTTCTAGGGCATGTGGCCCATCGCTCATGGCAACAGGCAGACGGTGAAATCTGCAGGATGCTCCTGGTTGTGCATTCAGTCCACGGCACAGAAACAGAATCTGACCTTTTTTTGTTTTTTTACCACAAATCCCCATTTTGATCAGAATCAATATGATATTTTATGACATTTTCTTTTGCCAGATATTCTATCTTTCTATCTATCTATTTTTCTATACACTATCTGTCACTACTGCTGTTGAGTAGAAGTGGTTAGAATCGGGGTCAGTCAGTTTTCACTGCCATGAAAAAAACCTCAATGAAGATGAAAGCGAAATCTAATGTAAATATATATGGTTTTGTGAATATTTAGCAAAAATATTGTGCATTTTTTATGTTTTTTTTTATGTTATCTTCTTTGCCTTACAGCCAACAGTCAGCCAACCACCTGTGGTTGTAACTGGTTGTACTTTGTTCTCTTTTCTTTTCCAGATGAGAACATGATGTCTGATGTGACGGAGCAGAGGATGTGTGATGAAAACTTTGGTTCAGACGAGGAGGGAGAGGAGGCCGACGTGGAGTCCTATCTGGAGGACAACAGCAGCGAGCTCATGGACAGACTGAGAGAGCTGGAGGTAGAGAAGAAAACTCATCTAGCTCAGCTCAATGTATTCATACAGCATCTAGATCTGTCTATGTACAAGCTTCATCTATCTATCTCTTTATCTATTTGTATGTCTATATATATGATTGATTGAAGAGATTAGATAGATAGATTAAGAAAATCTCAGTTAAGATAATTTAATGTAATTGAATTTATCCTAATTTAAAGGGTAAGTAAAGCCCAACATCACTTTTTTCAGTTGAAAACGGTTCTGTTTGGGGCCCACGAAGTGCTAGGGAGCATTTACAGGTTATTTTGGACTAAAATGTATAGAGTTGTTAAACGGGGGGAAAGTCTGCTACTTCCAGCTAAAACCGCTTTTCCAGAGTTTTCTATTGGCTGCAAACTCTGCTCAAATGAGTGTGACGTGGGTTTTGACAACGTTTGACAACGCCCCTCGCACTTGCTTCCATGGAACCCAATGTTTCAGTTTTTTCTAAAAACCTTTACGACTGTCACAACTGCTCAGATCGCATTTTTTGAAACTCGTTGGTGGAAGTTGTCCTGCTAAAACGTGGGTGTACTTACACTTTAAGGACATTCATATTCTTACATGCGTAAATTACATTAAGTCAGACAGAACAGACATACGAACAGACATGACACCATCTAAACCTGTCACATAAAATGTGCCACGTTTTATGTGGCTATCCAGTCAGTATTGATGGTAAATGTAGTCCATTGAAGCAATAAATAACCTCAGTGCGTGCTATATTGACCGAAAAAGCTGAGTTCTCCTGCTCGAGGAGCCTTGCCGATAGTGCCTACATGTACCAGGATGCATTGCATGCAAGCTTCTGATATATATGAATATACTATATAATGTATCTGGGTAACAAGAGGTTGCCATGTAATCAGTACAAACATTTTGAGAAAAAAGCTTGTTCAACATTGCTGTGTATCACCACCCTGGCCTGTAGCTATTACTTTGTTGGCCAAAACATAGCGTTAGGTGATAAAAAATACTCACTCAATGCGGTGGAGGAGACCACAAACCCACGTCTATGTAGGGCTGGGCGATAAAACAATAGCAATAATTATTATTATTATGCCTATGGATACGCCGCGGATCCGCAGAGTGTATCGAAGGCAAACCATTAAGTGGTTCATGTTAATTATGTTGGGTTGAATCAGTGTTGCTAGTGCATAACATAAGCGTGTATTATGTTGCATATGTGTGTTTATGTTTTGTGTCAATTATATAGTGATGGAAATGTATTGTGTAGTGGTGATCTGCCACATAATGTACATTTGTAAGAGACTTGATAATGAAAGAATCTTATATGGCATAAAATTCATGTCACGTATGTATCAATTTGCTAATATTTTACAAAGTTAGTAAATGGGCTAGCCTAATATTCAGCTTTTTAATTAAAGAAAAAAAACCTTGGTATATCGGATCTGTAGCAGCAGATACTAAGATTGCAGTATCCCATTGGAATGGAAACAAAAAGGTGTTATTGTGCCGTTCCTACTTTTAACCACATTTAACCTTCGGTTTTTTCAGCTATCAATCGGGAGCAAAAAATTGCCTTTAAACTTGACAGAAATAATGAATATATATATTGCGATAATTATCGATATCAACTGATAAAAAAAAGAAAAGAAAAATATTATTGTGATAACATTTTTGGCCATATCGCCCAGCCCTAGTCATCTGCCCTCTTGGCCCTGCTGGTCTTGGTCCTGGTTGTCTTTTCCAGTGTTATCTTTGGGATCCTGAAGGAGGTCTCCAGCAGACCTCTGTCCAAGTGAGGAGTAAAACGTTCATGCATAGTAGCGTACACACGGCCTCTTTCTGGGTTGACTTCGGTGACAGCATCCAACAAAAACTGCCCATGCTGAAATTCATTGCAGCAGAATGATTCAGTTTCTGTTGGCGTCGGAGGGCACCACCAGTCGCTGTTTGCTCTCGGCAGCTCAGGTTCTGGATGGTCCCCGCCGGCCATATCTTGCACGGCTAATGCAGTCGCAGCCTCGGCCTCTCTCCGCTGAATTTCTTCGGCTATGTACTCTGGCTCGAATAAATACTGCTGAATATCCGAGTCAGCCAAAACATTGTAAAATGTATCAGAGTCCGTAACATCCTCTGCAGTCATATTCTGAGATGCCATTTTCGCTGTTGGAAACGTAGCTAGTTTGCAATACAAGCGAAGAGAACAAAGAAGTTTGGTTTTGGAGTGGCATCTAGACCACGCCCCCTGGCTACCTTTGACCATGAGGCAGAGAAATCCAAGCTGTAGTTCTTCCTGGTCACCAATGACATAAATTACGCAGTTGGTGACCCAGAAGAAACAAAACAGATTTTGCAGCAGGGGAACTCTGCCTTCTCAGTCAACATAGCATGCACTGAGGTATTTATTGCTTCAATTGACTACATTTACCTTCACTGACTGGACATCCACATAAAATGTGGCGAAGTTTCCCTTTAATATCATTCACTTCAAATGTTGGCTTTTCTCATGGTTTTTGGATGTTACTTTGACCCCACAGGCAGAGAATTCTGCGTTACTGCTGGCGAACGAGAGCCAGAGAGAAGCCTATGAGAGATGTCTGGATGAGGTGAGTCTGCAGCTGCTCTTTTTAAAAATAAAATAAAACACTGAAATGTTTTGCTCATTACTATCTTCCCTTTTCATAAAGGTTGCCAACCATGTGGTCCAAGCGTTGTTAAATCAAAAGGTAATGAACCATAATATGCTAACACACATTACGTATGAAAATGAATTTATTATTATTTATCGCACAATCCAATAAGAAGAGGATATGTCCTTAACAATAGCTATTTGTGTGTGTGTGTGTGTGTGTGCGTCTGTACGTGTTATCCGGTATTCCTGTAGGACCTGAGAGAGGAGTGTATCAAGCTAAAGATGCTAGTGTTGGATCTGGAGAGACAGAACCGTGCGCTGTGTGAGCTCTTCCAACAGAAGCTGCCCAACCACCCCACCGCTCACTACCAGGTATGTCCGACTGGCGACCTCACCACTCTTCCCTCTTCTCTCCTCACCGCATCTCTCAGAGACGTGCAGAGGCATGCATGGCTCATGCATGTTGTGATTCATTGCGTGTCTGTGCTGCGATCCCAACGCTTACCTCCTGTCAGAGAGTAGAATGAAGTGGTTTATTTTGTGCTTTGGCTCCGGCCTCTCTGTGTTACACAGGCAGACAATCCCCGTAATAGATCTTGCATCTCTGCTTTATATTGTTGCGGAGGGGGACAATGGAGGGTTCTTTGTACTCAATAGCACCATGGTGTATACAATGTCATCCTAATTGCCTCATGAATCTCCGGTTTCAGTTTCAAGCGGGACCCCTCCCAGATTACAATGCACAGCTGCACAATGACTCCACCAAGCAGGTGGAGGCTGCACAGACCGAAGCACAAGCCAAGGTAAGGATCCACACACACAGCACTATAGCACGCTAGAGAGTGATAGAATGGATAGCTGGGTTTGTGTGTCATAGTAGTACCTTTTTCAGTCCTGATTTGCTTATCTTGTTCTGTATGCCTGTGAAAACCATGAGATCTCATTGACTGTGTTTGTTTATGCGTCACCGGCGCGGAGGTCACTGTCGATATCGTGTTAATCTCTTCTTCCCATCCCAAAGGGTAATGGCTACCGCACACAGCACGCCTCCCCGGGCCCCCGGGGACCAGCCGCCTCCATGGAGGCCCTCTCCCCCTTCTTCAAGAAGAAAGCACACATCCTGGAGGTCCTGCGCAAGATGGAGGAGACGGACCCACTCAAGTTCCACCCGTCCACCACCAGCCTGTCCTTCTGCGACTACAGCCAGGTGCTCATGTCCACCGAGGCTGTGCTGGCCGCCACCGCGGACCCCGTCCCCCTCCAGCTCCCGCTCCCGTCCAAGGTCCACCACCACCACGCACACTGCCGATGCTCCTGTTCCGACGCCGACACCCACCAGCACACCAACGGAGACGGGGCGCTCAAGTGTGAGGTGGGGGTGATGAAGCCGTGCGGGTGCCACTGCACCAACAGCCAAGACGGCCCCTCGAAGCCATGCAGCCACGTCTGTAGCCCCCTCCCGACTGCACCCGCCCCACCACAGAGCCACCTCCCCCCCGCCGCTGCTACCACCGAATGTCACACAAAGAGCACAGCAGCAGTGGAGTCTGCCGCCCCACCCTCCAAACACAGCAACAAGAATGACAAGCACCAGCAAGCAGCACACACGCCACTTACACAAGCAGCCAATCAGAGCCAAGATGTGATGCGAGCAGAGCTAAACACAGCAGAGTGCTGCCCAATGGGGAGCAGCTCTGAGGGGCTCACTGGTTTCTATCCCTCCTCCCCCTCTTATCAGCCTGTCCCTGAGAAGGAGGGCCCTCAGAGCAGCCAGGACGACGTGGAGCTGATGGGCTCCGTACATAACAGGCTCCCGCTCCCCTCTGTCGACCCCGAGGAGCCCTCATCGTCAGACATCCCAGAGCGAGACACCACAGACCGGGAGGCCCCCCAGTGTGTGCAGGCCAATGCCTCGGTCAGCCCCAGTCCGTCCTGCCTCAGCGACGTGAAGGACGCTGCCATCAACTCTCCGTCCAAGTTGCTGAAGTTCCTCAAGATCCCCAGCATTGGGGAGAAGGCCCAGTCCCAGGCCTCCGTCAGCCCTGTGCGCCTCAGCCCGCAGCTCACCCGCAGCTCACGCATCCCCTGCCGCACCAACAACTATGAGGTGTACCACTCACCGGTGCCGCCCCGCCGCGCCACAACCACTGAGCGCTGCCGCCAGCCCCCTCCCCCACCCTCACGCTCCGAGTCCTACCCCGCCACGCACTCTGCCCCCACCTCCCCTCCACAGCCTGAGGAGGAGGCCGCCTCCCCGCCCGCCAAGGAGGGGACCTACAGCCTCTCGGCCCCCAAGGCCGTAGCCTCCGCGCTACCCAAGGCCCCCGCGCAGACTCGGGTCCCACACTACGAGAACGTGGCCGACATGTCCACCCGGGGGGGGGGGGAGCCGCGTGCGCCACTCCCGGAGAAGAGAACCACGCTGCCCTCGCATGCCAAGGTGGGCGGCGGCGGCGGGAGGAAGCTGGGCGGCGGCGGCGGGAGGAAGCTGGTCAAGTCGCTGCCGGACAGCGTCCTCCGCACTCCTTCGCAGCGTAAGCAGTCCTCCTCCTCCCCCTCCTCTGAGTCGACATCAGACGAGGAGGAGGAGGAGGAGGAGGAAGAGGAGGAGGACGACGAGGACTCCGAGAGCCCCGTATGGATGACCCACCACAGCCTGCCCAGCTCCTCGGGCCTGGGCAAGGTGCAGGCCCGGCCGCACTACTCCAGAGATCGGGACAATCGAGAGGCAAAGGCCAGGGAGAGCGCCGTGGCACAGGTCCCCGAGGTCCTCCAGCAACCTCCTCCTCCTCCTTCTCCTCCCACCGCCCAGGCCAAGAGGAGTGACTCCTCGTCCATCCCCAAGCGCTCAGGCAGCAGCGGGCCAGGCCGGTCTCCGGCCGACTCGGGCCACCACGCCTTCAAGGACAGACTGGCGGCGCTGGGGAAGCTGCGGAGCTCGGAGGACCTACAGGTCAGACCGCCAGAAGCCCCCAATACCAACAGCGAGAGCTCTGTCGCCTACATCGAGGAGCTCAGCAAGAGCACGGAGCGGCCCGCTGAGCAGCAGCATAAAGAGGCGCAGAGGCAAGGGAAGTACTCAGACTCACTGGATAGCAAGGCTAAAGTTCCCAGTGGTGGACTGAAGTATCCTGGCTCTTCGCAGATGTATGAGGCAGCCGTGAAGCCTCAGAGCGTGGGGCCAGCATCAGTCAAGCCGGAGCTGTGCGTACCGAAGACGGACAGCCCCAAGAGCAAGATTGGCCTGCCGTCCCCCAACGGGGACGCTCCCCAGGTGCTGCGCAACAACATGCGGTGTCCCGGCTCCCTGAACCTGGCCTACGCCAAGGCGGGCTTCGGCCCTCCGAGCAACAACAGCCCCAACAAAATCCCCCCGAAATCCCCCTCCAAGCCCAGCCAGGGCCCCTCCAACCACCCCCGGGGGGCCAAACCGGCCGAACAGCCGCGCTACTCCTCCAAGTCGGAGGAGCGCTCCAAGATCGGCGGCAAAGGCAAGAAGACGTATGGTGACAGCCTCCCTCCTCCTCCGCCCAGGCCCCCCGCCTCCTCCCCCCAGGAGGAGAAGGCCCCGCCGCCGGTTCCCAGCCCGCAGTCGGCCATCGAGCAGAAGGTGATGAAGGGCATTGAGGAGAACATGCTGAAGCTGCAGGAGCAGGACCGGGTGGTGCCGGGCAGCGTGGAGGTCAAGCAGAAGTCCTCCAACGGCATCGCCAGCTGGTTCGGCCTGAAGAAGAGTAAGCTGCCGGCGCTGAGCCGCAAGACGGACGGTGCCAAGGCCAAGGAGGAGAAGCGGGAGTGGAAGATCAACATCCCCTCGGTGGGGAAGGATTCCCAGGCCAAGGTGGCGGCGCGTTGCAAGGAAGGGGTGGAGGGCCTGAACATCTCTACACTCATGGAGAAGGCGGAAGGCCTGAGGCGGGCGCTGGAGGAGGAGAGGGCGTACGTGGAGAGGTCGGGGCGGGGTCACTCTTGCGAGGTGGTGATGGACCAGTCCCAGGGGCAGCTGGCCGTCATGTACAGGGGAGCGCGCTCCGACAACTTCATGCAGCAGCTGCTCAATAGGTGAGGAAGGCTTTAGGATCACAGGTTTGGGTGGTAGGGTGTGTCGATTGGTTGTGTTGATCAACAAATCCACATGGTCCACCTGAGGACTTCTACCTTTCTAAGCCTTGAATTTCCACCTCTATTTGTAGAGTTGGTTTAGATTCAGATTCAGATTTATTTATTGGTCCCGGGGGCGAGATTGTTTACATTACTTCTTGAGTTAAAAGCCAACGTGTGTCTGTTGATTGCAGAGTGGATGGTAAAGACGTGATCAGTGTCCCCCAGCGGCGGCTCTCGTTCGACTGCAAGACGTCCAGGCCGGTGTTTACCCAGCAGGGCGATGTCATCAGTCACATGGTCAGTGGCGATGAGATGGGAGAATGTATACAATTGGCTTAGCGTTGTCTCTTCCTCTTTCATTCATTGGACTATTAGCAATGTTACACTCAAAAATAAAGATATGTAACTTATCCATCATTTGGCTTGTGTCCACATATCCATACATTGTATCTGTATCCATATGTTTGCCACTTTTCACATTTCACTGTGAACGCTTGCGTTGCTTGGACACAGGGATCTGCGGGCATCAGCAATGTGACTTTGGACGAGAACCTTGCCGACTCTGTTCACTCCCAACATTTTGCAGGTAAGAATGCATACCAGATGCCCAGGTTACAATAACAATCAACAACAACCTAATATTAAAACATGAAAAAACCTAACCCCATCCCTCCACTCCTCACTCAGCCTCCGGCGCGTCCACCTACACCCTGGACAGCGGCATCGGCACCTTCCCGCTACCCGACGGCAGCAGTGGCGCGGCCGGCCGCAGCCTGTCCAAGATGAGGGCCGGTGGGGGGGCGGAGCACCGCGCCTCAGGCTCCCCGGGGAGGGCGGGGCGCCGCGCCCGCACCCTGGATCGCGAGATGACATCACAGGAGGAGTGCTACAGCACGCCGCACAGGCAGCTGGTTCCCACCATGCAGTACGGCTCCGTGGTGGAGGGCAGAGGTCCTGCGGGAGTCCTCCGGGAAGGTATGTGTAGGTGGAATTCTCCGCTGTAGCACCCTGGGCGTAGCACCCTGGCTGGTACAACACAGGCCCTGACGACATTTATTTTACTGTCTGATCAGTAAACCCTTTGGAGTCTGTCTCACATTCCATCTATATATAGTATTAAGTGGATATCTGTTGTTGGGAATGTGGACAACAAGGGGTGCTTAAAGGCAAAGGCTGTAGTATAATATCATTGAATCAAATATAGCAATTTAAATATAGCAAATGTAAATTGCTATATTATGGTGGTCTATGGTCGAAGATGTTATTGTACATTATCTAACTTCATGAGGAGCTCTGCTTCCTTTGACTTTATTTTAGGGAAAATGTAATGGCTTGTTGCCTTTTTAAATGACCAGGGTATCTTTGTATACTTAAAGGGTAGGTATACTTGATTTGAAAAAAAATGTGTGGCAGTTTCTCCATGCCACATGCCATCTACAATGGCTTTCAGGGCTTCTCCAAATGGCAGGACACAGGCAGATGTTGGTTGAACCGGTTTATTGTAGTTTGTAAAAGGTTTGACCAAGCAGAGCAGGTAGTACACGCTAGCACTTCTCCTGAGTGTGTGTGCTGGTGGCTGGTTTAACCTGTGGGCCTTGACTGTCCAATGCAACACAGGTGTGCAGCCTCACCCAGCCCCAGAGTCAATCAGCCTGACTCAGACCAGGTGAGGCTGCTTAAACCAGCCACCAACAACACACACTCCACAAAAAGGTATAATAGTCTATTGTGCAAAAGGTAGTGTGCTGTATGTGTAGGTAATGCGAGGGCGAGACATGACAGGTGTGTGTGTTGATGATGATGATGAATGTGCACACAAGCCTTGCTTTGTTAGAGGGATAATCAAGGGTTAAAACCATATCAAACCCACCCTGTTTTCCCTCTTTTTTTCATCCAGACAAAGAAGCCCATGGAGCCAACATGTTCTCCCCGCGCTCCAAGACGTGGACCTTCCCCAACCTGAAGACGCCGGCGGGGTCCGCGGAGGTGTACCTGGCCGTGGAGGAGGAGGAGGAGGAGCCCGTGTCCTTTAGCTCCTTCAGAGGGGTGGGTGGAGAAGATGATGGATGCTTCATATTTCTACTAAATGGAAATGGAGCATTTGAACAATTTACTAGAAATACTTACTTCAAATCTGTCTACTTTTTAAAATCCTGTGCTCACAGCTTACATAATGTAAAAACTCAGTGCCACATTCTCACTTTACATGTGAATTATTAATCCCCTTAATATGAAAGATTCAAGAACACAATTCATATTAAGTTACCAGTTTTTTTTCCATAAATGATTACATAAACCTACCAAATAAAGCCTCGTCTTAAAAGCGTTCTTGTTGCCTATTGTCTGTCCAGAGTGTGAAGGATGGAGGTCCCTCCTCTTCCAGCCGTGGGGTGGTGGACCCAGGCAGCCTGCCCGTCCCCGTCCAGTCTGGGCTGGGCCGCCGGGGGAAGACTCGTGCTCCCAGTATCCCCGAGATGAGCCGAGAGGCAGGGCTAGAGCTGCTGAGGGAACGGCCAGAGGAGGCGATCTCCCCGAGTCGCCCCCAGGTCCTAGAGACCCCGGAATCACTTAGTGACTCTCTCTATGACAGCCTGTCATCGTGCGGCAGCCAAGGATGAAGGGAACGGGAAAGGAAAAAAAAGAGTAGAGGACTGAGGTAAATGCTAAACAGCTAGTGTAGAAACCTTGGCGCCACACACACACATACACACAAGAGAACAATGTTTGGAACAACTTCCCTTTGGCTGCTTGCTGCACTGTGTTGCTGCTGCTGAATCTGCACCCATTCCCAGGACTAATGGAAAGCAACTGTTCTCCGAAACGCACGTGCAACTGGAAGGATTGATGGATGGACTTCTCCTCAGGATTTCTAATAAACGCAAAACCAAAAGCCACTCAAATATAATAAGAGGTTGTTCACTTTTTTTAATGATGCAATTGACTACGGACACTTAAAATTCCTGTAAACGGGACAACGGAAAGCATGGGCAAACAAACAATTGTCACACAAATTTGCCATTACTTGTTTAAAAAAGAAAACGGGAAAAAAAATCCTCAAACTCTTCATTATGTAGTTCTTGAAAGCGATGAAGTGTTGATCATTTGTGTAGCCAACATACTTTACAGTGTGTTGCATGTACTTAATCTTACGTTGTTTTTACATCAGCTCACATCACAAGTACTGAAAATAGTGTTTTCTTATTCAGCTCCTTAAATAATGAATGTCCATGTCTGTGATTCTTAATTGCTTAACTCATACATTATCATTTTTATGTGTAAATGATTTTATCGATCATGTCGAGATTGTTTCTCTTCTGTGGCTGCGAGAGGTTGTCAGAATGTCTGCTTTAAATCATACTTTTTTAAAAGGTAATATATACCAGCAATAATATCATAGGAAAAAGAAATGGCTACACTATTCAATGAATATGTATTATTTATTTATTTTAAGTGAAATGTACATTTGCATTTTCATCCTTTTGTTGTCTATATGAAATGTAGTCTCCTTGCTTAGATTATGTTGATATCTTCTGTCTACATTTCTGTTGCTGTCTATTCCCTAGCTAGAGATCATGTATCAGCTGCCATTTTTTCTACTCTACAATTAAAATGTTTTTGATTTAATCTGTGGATTGTCATTGTAAATGTCAAATTATGACACAATATATACCAGTGTTTTTACAAAACACAAAAAACATACGAAAGAGTTGAGTTGATCAACATTCAACAAATTTATTTGAGCAAATGTATCAAATTATTAGATTTTCAATAGTACATCAATAAAATAAATTCTTCACAGTATACAAACGTTCAAAATATTGTAAAGGTTAACATCACATTTGGCAAACTAATTTCTAAAGAACATGTACTTCATGATTTTTAGAGACAAATTTACATAAACGAACGATCTGAATAACTGGCTTGTCCGCAGGAAAAATATGGACAGATGGCCATATCTATCCACCTTACATGAGCCAAAATATTCCAGACCACCAAGTGACTTCCCTCCAACTGGGTGAATTAGCAAAAAATGTTGTATATTATTACAATTAGGCTTTGCTATTCTTCCTCTCAAAATATTTGACCACAACATAATGTGGGGAGAAAGAGTTACACGAGAAACCTCTTTACACAGGATGTGAATATATCATGGGACTGCATGACATTCCACTTAGATTTAAGGGGAGGGGGGTGGACACTAAATAGTTGAATCAAACAGATGACTTCAAATAAAACAATGATCAGTCTCAGAAACCCAAGTTAACCTACTGAAGGAGTCTTTTGTGTTATTTTATGGCACTAAATATGAAGTGTAGGTTTATGTATGTAAATGCCGCTCAGCTTTTGGGAGCCTTTGTAGGGCAACAGCCCCCTCTACAGGCCAAGCAGGATCACTGCAGCATTAGTAATCTTCACAACCAAGAAAGAACTAGCGTTAATTTACCACAAACTTACATTCAAACCTTATTGTAAGTCAAAAACCTAATTAAAGTTCAGCATTATAAGACCACATGGGAGTTAATTCAAGAAGTGAAGAAAAAGTGAAAGCACCAGCAGCCTAGCAAATTGTGTGGAGTCTCAGATCGTTTATCTAATGTTGAACTCTACACAGTTGCTCGTACTCTACTTCTTTTCCTTCTTCTTGTCCTGATGAAAAAAGTTACAAAAAATAGTTACTTGTATTATCCAAGTCAGCAAAAAGGTAAAATATTATTATTTTCACATTCAATGTTAGAATAACTAGAACATTTTATAAATGAATGCTGTACCTTCTCGTTCATAGCGAGGATGACCATCAGTTTCCTGAAGATCGTGACAAAGTCAAGGAACAAGTCCACGCAATGCCTTAAAAACATTAGAAAATACCATGAGTAGTTACAATTGCATTTTGGAAAAAAGTGTATCTAAAATGCATTGATGCATTTCATCATGCATGATAATCAACAGTGCAGTACACTCGGATGTGGTACTGTGCTTTGCTACCATTCTCTTACCCCTTGAAGAACCGTCTTATTTTTACTAAAACGGGAACTGGACTTGGTTTATTAATAGGTACTTTTATTGCCAACAATAAGAGGAAATAAAATAATTGGGCCAAAACAGAATCAACAGGTTTATGCGAGACAGATGGAATGCGTCTTTATGAATAACTACTTTCACTTTTGAAATTTGACTTTTGTATTTTCAATTGCATCAAGTGCTTTCATTTTTACTTGAGTAGAATGTTAATGGAGTTGTACTTTTACCAAAGTACCATTTTGTGAGGGGATTGTTACTTTTAGACTAGGATACGATTACTGTTCCACTGGTTACAATGCAACCACAAGCACTCACCAGATGTAGTCCTTGTCTCCATTCTCTGCCTTCTCAATGATAAGCTGAGTGTCGAACAGGACAAATCCACACATGATGATCAGCCCCAGGTACATGTGTGCCTGCGAAGCAAAACAAAAAAGAGGAAGTTATGGTGAGTTAGTCGATAACATATTCAAAGACCACAACAATGCACCTGTTCAATGCAAAAAGCAGGTTGCTTGGAAGGTGCGAGTTACCTTGAACAGCATTGCAGATCCAAAGAACATGTTCATCACAGACATCAGGAACAGGACTGACAGGCCAGACATCAGAGTACCTGGAAAACAACATACGATAAGCTTGACTTATATTAAAATAAAACTTAAAATTAGGATCTACATTAAGAATATTAATTGATGTGTTTATTGGGGATTTTCATATTGTTTGAATTTGTTTTTATGATAGGATATTTTAATTAATGCAATATCAGGGAGCATGGTTCATATCAGGCCATACAGTATAAAATGCCTAACATATACCTCCCAAGAAGAGGTAGCTCCTTCGCTTGGCGTAGAGAGCGCTGAGCGTGAAGCACAGGAAGATCATGGAAGTCCCCAGGAAAGCAGTCACGATGATGCTGCAGAGAAGAAACCACAAAAGAGTTACGCAAAAGCTCCATGTGCACACAAACCACTGCAAGATCCACCCATGACTCAATGCCTCTAAAGTTCTGCTCCAATGACACTACATGATCTGAAGGCATCTTCTGATGAATAACATAGGTAATATGCTGGACATTGAAACATTTACCAAATTCAATAGACAACAAATACTGCTGCAACTGCAATAGGATAAGTAAACAAGTAGAATTTAAGTAGAATTAACTGATGTCTCAATGGATGACATTTTAAATTCACTACACGACACAAAGCTACTTTGGAGTTTGGGTTAATTTTTTATTCTGCTGGCCTTGGATTGTGGCATACCTTGGATTGATGGCAATGACAAAGTCCATTGCGGGGCCAAGGCCAACACCTGGCGGGAACAGAATGCAAATAAGACAGATATTAATCCAACACTGAATCTCTGTTTTTTTAATATTAATAAAATGTATCAACTAGTACAGATTTCTGGCCTTTAACATATAAAACAAATAACAGTATGGTTTGCCAATAGATAAATATATATGTATATATATGTAATAATATATGTAATAATTGGATCTAAGTTTTGACGTCAACCACTGTTATCTGTTGACAGTGAACTTACAATACACTTTCGATGGCTACTTTCTATATGTTCATGCGTATCAAGATATTAAAGAACAAGATGACACATATTACGAAACAATTTCGTACAATAATCGAGAAAGCCAAAAACCCAACCAGATGTTGGGTACCTGTGAAGAAGGCAAAGCCCGCTAGGATGGCCAGTCTCTTCTTCTCTGTGTCAGAGTTGTGTGGAGTCATGGCCAGCCAGAACATCATCCCCAGAGAACCCAGCAGAGACAGCACGCCCCCCTGCGCA
>OOFB01037394.1:12891-30308 GCA_900323305.1 Trachyrincus murrayi
ATCGATGCAGCATTTCAGCCAATGAGGGACGGCCATAACCCCCATGTGCACCGCCTGTCTGCAAAAAGGGGGCGGTCTCAAGGCTGACGTGTGTGTGTGTGTGTGTGTGTGTGTGTGTGCCTGTGTGTGTGTGTGTGTGTGTGTGTGTGTGTGTGTGTGTCCCAAATCCAACTGAAGGATTTTATTGTTCAGAGACTGCAGGGGACACAAACACCTGCATTGGCATCACAGAACCACAGTGAAATTGGTTTTATGTTTTTTTAGATAATTCTAACAAGTAACACATATATAGTGTGGCTCTAGATAACCTCAAAATATCAATCAGTGCAAGGGTTTTTCCTTGATGTGACTAGCAGCAGCAGAGTGTACTACCACTACATGTGTATGAAACTATGGCCTAACTATACTATCAACATTGATGCAGGTAATTTACCTCCATAAAATATACATGAATATTAATACATGAGTACACCAATATACATGTATATTGATGAAGATTAAATAGTCAAAGTCAAAGTGTTTTATTGATCACAAACAGAGTATAACACAGGGTCATTCTAAACAGTGAAATTCTTGTGACATGGCAAGCTCACAATACATAGAAGGCATTAAAGAGAGTCACAAAATAAGGGCAAAAATAGCTAAAAATATACATAATAAAAATAAATAAAACAAATAAAATACTAGCAGCAGTTCCAGAGAATGTAAAAATGGGGGAATATAGCATACTTATAAGGAATATAAATATTAAGTATTATAAATATAAAGTGGAGGAGTGCAGATGAATATGTACATTCAATTAAATTAGGGATTTTACATTGAATGTACAAGTGACCAGGGCATATTTTGAGTTAATGTTGCTGGTTGAGAAGCCTGATGGCCCGTGGGAAGAAACTGTTTGTGAGTCTGGTAGTCCAGTGCTCCGGTAACGTCTACCAGATGGCAGCATTGTGAACAGTCCATAGCCTGGGCGGCTGAAGTCTTTTGTGATTTTCCCTGCTTTCCTAGGGCATCGTGTGTGGTAGATGCCCCCCCTGCCGCTTCCTGAAGTCCACGATCATCTTCTTACTCTTGCAGACGTTGAGCGAGAAGTTGTTGTCCTGGCACCATGTTGCTAAGTCACTGACCTCCTCTCTGTAGGCGGTCTCATCATTGTTGGAGATGAGAACCAGGATAGTGGTGTTATCTGCGAACTTAAAGATGACGTAGGAGCTGCGTGTGGCCACAGTCATGCATGAACAGGGCATAAAGGAGGGGACTGAGGGGCTCCGGTGTCCATTCTCACCACCTGGGGTCTACCCGTCAGGAAGTCCAGGATCCAGTTGCAAAGGGAGGTGTTAAGACCCAGGATCCTGAGCTTGGGGACGAGCTTAGCGGGCACAATAGTGTTGAATGCTGAGCTGTAATCTATAAACAGCATCCTCACGTATGTGTTTCCGTTATCCAGGTGAGAGAGGGCGGTGTGTACTGTCAGGATGATGGCGCCTGTTGCCGACCCCCTGCCTGTCGGACTACCACGCCTGTTGCCGTACTCCTGCCTGTCTGTTTCTTCTCGATCTTCCTGGTTGTATCTGCCTGCTTCTTGTGTATGCATCAGAAGATCCACCCTGTTATCCTGTACCCTGAACGACATTAAACCTCGTCTGTTATCTACGTCTCCGGTGTACTGCATTGGGGTCCCTAGACCGGAACCATAACAATCAAAAGAAACAGTTACAGCCTTTTGTTGTTGTAATTATTACAACTTATTTTGTTGTAATTATGCCTACTGGTCCGTATTTGCACATTTTCCATGTTTGTTTTGTTTGCAACAGACACATAAAGCATTGTAGCGCGGGGACATTTTTTAAAAATAAAACCATTTATATTTGCGTCATGAGATCAACATTGGATTATGGTAGTGTGGCATATGGATCAGCAGCAAACACCACACTTCAAAACTGGATGTCATTCAAGCCCAGGCCTTGAGGATCTGCTGTGGTGCATGTAAAACAAGGCCAGTGTCAGCCATGCAGGTAGAGGTGGGGGAAATGCTTTCAGAAGAGAAGGAAACAACTTGCAGCTACCTATTGGGTTCATTTAGAAGGGCATAGTGATGGTCATCCAACAAAAAGAGCGCTAGAATCAAGTTGGGAGAAACAGAAACAAATGACAAAGCTTTGGATGGGTGTGGGAAAAGGAGGTGTTAGAAATGGGGGTGTTAGGGGGGAAAAAAACGGTTGTACATCTTGCTGTACCACCATGGCTTCTACCATTTTCTGAGGTAGACCTAGAATTATTTTATGCCGCTAAAGATAGATGGAAAAATAGATAATGCCGTTGTTGACTGGTATATCAAATCTAGATATTATGGATTCCTTAATGTGTTTACAGATGGGCCGAAAGAGGAAGAAAGTGGAAAGGTAGGGTCAGCATTTGTTGTACCAGAATTTAATTTTCAAATGAAAAAACGAATAGCCAGTAATCTATCAGTGTATACAGGGGAGATGGTGGCCATATGCCTAGCATTACAACGGGTAGAGGAAGTAAGACCAGTTCGTACATTGATATGTTCAGATTCATGTGTAGTATTGAGAGTTTACAGTCTCATAAGTCAATCAAGCAAGATCTGTTGTAAGACATTTTACAATCACTGTTCAGAATCCAGAGGATGGGGATAGTAGTTAAGTTTATATGGGTTCCAGCACATTCAGGAGTTAGTGTAAATGAAAAAGCTAATGAATGTGCAAAATATGCAACCAAAGAGATCAGATTGATGTAAACATAGACTTCAGTAAAGCAGAAGCCAAAAGTCTAATGAAGAGAAAGAATAAAGGCAAATGGCAGAACGAGTGGGATGAGGAAGTTAAGGGAAGACATTTGTATAATATCCAAAAGGAGGTTGGAAAGACAAGGAATGTATGGTGGTGCAGGAAGGAGGAAACAGCAATTACAAGGATGAGAATAAGTAAATATTAAAAAGTACCTGGCCTGAGTCAGAATAATTAGACTCTGGGGCTGGGTGAGGCTGCACACCTGTGGGGCATTGGCCAATCAAGGTCCACAGGTTAAACCAGCCACCACACACATACTCAGGAGGAGCACTAGCATTTCAGCATGTACCACCTGCTCTCCCTGTTCAAACCAAGCTCAAACTCTGCAATAAACCGGTTTAATCATCATAATCTGCTGTCCTGATATTGGAGAAGCCCTGAAAAGCCACTGTAGTGGCATGTGGCAGGGGAAACTGCTACAGTACTATTATTTATTTTAAAGAAGCATCCGAACGGGAGGTGTGATTATTGTCTGCTGACAGAAACAGTGGAACATATATTGTTGGAATGATAAAAAATATAGAGAACAGAGAGCAATATTAAAAGAAGCACTGAGAAGTGAAGGGGTACAAATTAGTTTAAAATCAATATTTGGTAAACCATCAGGGGATGATTTAATTTTGTTTTTCAGTTAATCAAAATAACAAAATTGATACATAGAATTTAAGTTATAGTTAGTTTGGTTTATTTGTTTTGGTTTGTGGCTTTTGTTTTCTATGAAAAGTAGGATCTCTGATTCATACTCCTGTTCAGACGGTGGCGGTAATGCACCGTAAAGTTGTTTGCCAACCGAAGAAGAAAAATAAGAAAAAAATGGTATATGATTTACTTCCGGTGCAACCGCAAAAGAAGTCGCACAGAGGGGATTCCAAAATGGCATTACGAGTGAGTATGGATTTTAAGCTTAAAATGATGCACTGGAATATGTATTTAGAGCGACAGATTGTCGTGTTCGTTATGATGTTCGTTATGATAGTATGCTACCTACATGCTTTTGGGGATAGCAAAACTGGTGTAACAATTCTGTAGTCATTTTGACCTAGGGTGATGTAACGTATGGTAACATATTTTCTTCGGTTTTCTTGCACATTTATTTACGAGCTAATGGCTCATCCATGTAGTTATTGGAAAATTATTTGATTTTAAGAATAGTTTTTTTAAGAATTGAAGAACATGGCATGAAGTTGTCCAATCATTTACTTACTGTCAGTTGCTGGTTTAAACACAGGTAGAGCTGTCTGTTATTAAGTTATGATCAGCAAACAAAGTTTACAAGGAAGTCGCATGCTTAGAATACATTGTTTCATAATGAAGCAATTTTGGAACAAATAATCTTTACTAAGAGCTAGACACAAATATACTGGCTCTTTTAGAAATATTAAAATATACTATATTTATAGAATTCATATAATTCATGATTTTCCTGCATCTCTCTGTTACAGAGTGCATTGCGATGTGGAGTTTCAGCACTCAAATGTAGCCGGTCTATTCACCAAAGTTCTCTCTGGAGGAGTCCACTTGTCCCCATTGTTGTGGAACAAACGGTAAGTCTTGATAATTGTTCTTAAGCCATGGTTTGCAACGGACACACTCAACAACAACAACAACAACTGATGTTATCATGTTGTACGACATTTTCTTCTCCTACATATAAAAGAATGCCATACAGAACCTGTTTCACCGTTCCACTTGAGAAGTATATTGTCTAAAAGAATCAGGGGCAATGAATAGAAGATGGGGCTTTGCTTTGGCTGGTGTTACTATAGCATTGTCAGGGTTCTCCCCAAAGAATGAAACAATGGCACTGTGCCATCATGCTGCCTTTCCAGCGCCACCATGCAACAAGGTTACGTTTCCTGAGAAGTCTGACTATGTGGATGCATTGTTCAGGTCATGTATATATTCTGTACACAGGTCTGTGAAGGAAACCGTCTCGTTTTTAACATATTTTCACATATATTCACATTAATTGTTGCAGAATGGTAGTATAGTATAATAGCATAGTACATTTGTAGTACATTGGTAATTAAAGTCTACATATTTTCTCAAATAAATCAGTTCCTGTGCAATAAAAGGCTGTTTAGCTGATGATTGTTGTACCCTGTTTGAGTACTAGTTCTACTTTTAGTGTAGTTTAAGGCTATAGATTGCAGGGAAATGGTGTTTGGAGAATGAAAAAACGTATTGCCGATATAGTGAATCAGACCGCACAATGTCCAGAATAGTGTGAAACAAAGTAATCAAGCTGAAACCAAGGCGATAATAAAAGGACTGAAGTAGGGCTCACTGAAGTTTTTGAAAAGTGTTGAAATGTTGTTTGCAATCTATCGGCACTTAGTCTCTGATCCAAGGCTTAATTTTACAAAGGTGGTCTAGCCTCAAAGTGATGAATTTGTAGAACAAAAAATATTTTATATTTGGTGAGCAGAACCATTGATATAATTCCCTACAAGGACAATGATGAGCATAAGAACCTGCTGGAAGAAAATAATTACACAATGTTCCTGTTATGCCACAAGCTTTACAGGTTAAGGTCTATATGGACTAGATGTGCTTTTTCAAACCATACACTGCAAATATTTAGTGCAATTTATACTTGTTTGTGCATTTGCATCTAATTTATTTTTTTAGGGAAGAGGGGAGAGAGCGTATGATATCTACTCGCGTCTGCTGAGGGAAAGGATTATCTGCGTCATGGGCCCTGTAAGTATTGTGCTACTCATGTTTTGTTTTACTTGCAAACATCTGAGATTGAAGAACTGCAGAGGTACTCTTTTTGCTTGCCATGGAAATTGTGATGGTGTGTTCTGACAGCATCAGCCTGCCAGCCAGTTTTTTTCTTTTTCATACTAAATACATTGGCGTCGGTCCATGCTATTACTGTCAAACGTTTTGCATTTCACTTTCCAACGTACATTTGGGTGAAATACACTTCACTGCTCATGTCTACCTCAACTATCTTTAATGTTTACATTTACTTTTGCTCTATGACTCATATTGTGTACATAGATTTTGCATGTTCTTATTTCTTTTATCTTTTTAATTCCTATTACTGTCCCTACGAAGCACATAGTGGATATAATAATTGTATAAAGCCTAAATTGTACCAATCCTAGATGTGGATCTGAAGTTGTTCCAGCTATTCTATGTGTTTTCTCCTTCCTCTTTGTGTTATGCTAGATTGATGATTCCGTAGCAAGTCTGGTCATCGCCCAGTTGCTCTTTCTACAGTCCGAGAGCAACAACAAGACCATCCACATGTATATCAACAGTCCAGGTAAAATAGGCTGATGGGACATCATGCACCAAAGAATAGAATAGAATTGCAGCAGAGGAGATAGAAGTGTTTGTTTTAATGATAATGGATATTTGTTGGATGTTTAGCCCTGACCGTGGTATATTGTAGATACATAGATTTGCATAGTTTAGCAGATGTGTAATTAGTATTATTATGCAACAGTCCTGGATTTGCTGAACTAAGTAGTACTACTTGAACTATAGTGCTGCACTGATTTGCTGAGCTGGTACTGTGACTTTGTGACAAAGTATATATTTTTATTGTCATTGTTAAGTGTCTTTCAATGTCTAGAAGGGCTATACAAATCAATGTATTACTTCTATTACTCACAGGTGGTGTGGTGACTGCAGGCTTGGCCATCTATGACACAATGCAGTACATTCTCAACCCCATCTCCACGTGGTGTGTGGGCCAGGCTGCCAGCATGGGCAGCTTGCTGTTGGCAGCGGGCACAGCTGGTATGAGGCATTCACTGCCAAACGCCCGCATCATGGTGCATCAGCCTTCGGGTGGGGCCAGGGTAAGGCAACGCAAAGGAGAGGATGCAAGTTTGCAGTGGATGCCAATGCAGGCCACTTCGCATAATGATGTAGCGATCCCATAGAGAGGGCAGAAGGAGATTTCTCAGATGTTCAAGATATCTGATTGGTTAACATTTTTTTTTATACTGTAGCAGAATTTTCAATCATTGCTAAATTTCAATATTCAGTTAGTATTCCACTAATGGAGGGTGAAATGGTGAAACTAAATGTTAATACTGCAAGTTAATACATTGGCATTTGGTTTATAAACACGTTTTCACAGAAACAACATATTTAGTACATATTGACTTGAGGTTGTCCTTGAGACAAGAATCTGATTTATGCTAATACATTTTCATTGCAATTTTAATTGGATGTGTTGATTTCTCTAATAATGATAAATAGAACTAAACTAATGCAACTACAGCAGTGGTACATTGGATTGAAATTTCGACGACAAAGCAGGACTTTCATAATTAGTGATGAATTCATCGTTTCTTTTCTTTGACACGAATTGTGTCAAAGAATCAATTAAGTATTTGGAAGGCAAATCTAGAATGTATCAATATTTTGAACCTGAGTGCTGATAGAGGGACGATGGTAGTGGTGCTCACTGTATTACTGTACAGATGACCGGATGGGGAGAATATTTCCTTGATATTGCATACATGACATTGTTTTCAATGTTTTTTCAAAGCTTTTATTTTCTACTAGTGATATTTCAATGTTAAACTGAAGGTCTGTAGAGTTTCCTGTGTTAGGTGTGGACATTGAGCTAAAAATTTCAGACTGGAACTTTGCATTGAAACTTTTTAATTTAGTTAAATATAGGAAACAACCCGATATTTAGATTTATGACTTTCAGAAATCCTGTATTTCAGGGTCAAGCTACAGACATCGCCATCCAGGCAGAGGAAATCTTGAAGCTCAAGAGGCAGATCAACAACATCTATTCCAAACACACCGGGCAACTGCTGGAAATCATCGGTAGGTTGTTTGTCAACACTGATGTTAACAAACATCAAAATTCCTCCCTAATCTGTGGGCGGTGAGTGGTAGTTGTGGTGGTAGTGGTGACATCCTAATATACTGGATGAAGTGGCTAGGGGTGGGTCAGAATAATTGATTATTCATTCATGGCGGCAAGAATCTTTTTGGGGTCAACAGCTTTTTTTGTTTTTCTTTGCATACTATTTTTTTGGTTAGTAGTAAGTAATGTAATGTTTTTAAACGTGTTAGTATGTCTTCTATGATCTTAAACATAGTAAATCTATGCAATGTTATCACTGTCTAAAATAGTAGAAACATGTCCCAAATACAGGTTGATAATTGTCGAAGCAAATAGAAGTTATACGGTAACTGAGCAAACAACTCAGTCTTACTAAGCTGAACGGTGTAACTATATTAACAGTGGAATGTTGCTTCAAATCATATTGAATAGCCAAAGCCTTAAATAAATATTAAACCCAAAGCACATGTCTATGTAGGGACAGACACAAAATGTTTTTGAATGTCTGCATCCAAAAGAGTCCTATTTGAAAATACAGCCACGTTGCATTCGCAAACGGTGCGTTGCTCCGTTAAAACAATATGATTCTAGTTCTTGTTTGTGTCGCACTACAAATATGAGGGAATATATGCTTTGGGCTTAACGAAACAACTCAAACTGGCGGTCACAAATTAAAAGTAATTGAATGTGTGAGGGAGAGGGGAGGAGAGGATGGATATGCCCTCTGACGGTTGGAGATCCAACAAAATGCTTCCACCTTTTCAGATCATGAAAATGTAAGGCCAATTGATGGATAATATCGGCTGCAGCAACAATATAGCCTACGATTGTTCACTGTTTGGCACCTCCAATGTTTAGGGTAGAATGCAGCCGTAAAGATTTTGCGCCGCCAATAGGAAATAAATTGTGCATATCCCTAGAAGCGGCCATGGTACAGGCGGAGCACTTGTATGAGCCTGTGGAACCCGGGTTCTCTCCAGTATTGGATGGACCCAATGTTTTATTTTTATTTTGCTCTTTCTTACCACAATAGTTAAGTTAATTATCGCTGCTGGTACTGTCCGACTCTGTTTTGCTTTAACACGGACGTGATTTCCCCACCCCCCCTATTTAGCTGCAAATATTTACAATTGCGAGACTATAGATGTATATAGTTTAACTGTGGAAGATTTGTGTGCAGAACAATCCACATTTCTGTGCCACAATTTTGTGTCTCACTGGTGTGAATTGACTTTTAGACTGTCATGTTAACCGTGCAGACATCACTGGTGTGAATTGACTTTTAGACTGCCACGTTAACCGTGCAGACATCACTGGTGTGAATTGACTTTTAGACTGTCACGTTAACCGTGCAGACATCACTGGTGTGAATTGACTTTTAGACTGCCACGTTAACCGTGCAGACATCACTGGTGTGAATTGACTTTTAGACTGCCACGTTAACCGTGCAGACATCACTGGTGTGAATTGACTTTTAGACTGCCACGTTAACCGTGCAGACATCACTGGTATGAATTGACTTTTAGACTGTCACGTTAACCGTGCAGACATCACTGGTCTGAATTGGCTTTTAGAACGCCACGTTAACCGTGCCGACATCACTGCTCTTTTCTCCAGAGGGTGTGATGGAGAGAGACCGCTACATGAGCCCCATGGAGGCTCAGGACTTTGGCATCATAGACCGGGTCCTGGTGCACCCGCCCCACGCCGGCCAGGACGAGCCCGAGCTGGTCAAGAAGGAGCCGGTAGCAGCCCCACCCAGCACCCCACCCACCCAGGAACACTCCGTTACCGAGCAGACCACCCCGGGGGCTAACCTGCCATCCTCTTACAAACCCGAGCCTTGAGTTGGCCCGGTCATAAGGTGTCGTAAGAGTTTAGACCTGATTTTGTTGTGAGAAGAAGTAGCAAGGCTATGTACTCTGACTCTTCTGTGTTGGACTCCTGAGTCCTAAAATGGCTTTTGTCCTCATCCTGGCAAGTTACCACAGGAACAAACCCAGTAGCCATTGCAGTAACACTGGTTTTATATGGTCCTGTGAAGTAGTGTTTGGTTTCTCTTTAAGTGCCCCCCTCCCCCACCTTTGTCCTTGCTGTGGTTTTGTACACAGGAATAAACAAGTCATCATTTATGTGAAGTTATAGATGGATTGATGAAGGCTCAGACTAAGATGCCATATTTTGTGTCTGGATGGAGGGAGCTGGGTGTGTTCTACATTTTTAATCTCACTGTTTGGAAACCGGGAGATACTTTTTAATATAATTGAACAGAAACGTGTTAAATGACAGTCACTGAAATCACTGTACATGTAGATTGTTTATGCTACAAGCACAAACGTATATACAAATTGTAATGCCACATTACATTCAATTTAAGTTATAAACTACTGCATTAGCTCTGCACAAACTGCATCTGTTCATCAATTGAGGTTAGCAGTATAATATTTAGTATGTGCTGCCATATTCCTTTGGGTGTACAGATGAGGTCATTTAATAAAACAAATATTATTTCCTATTTTATACATGTGCAACGGGACGAATCTTTGTTCTTTGTGAAATGGTTTGGTCAGGTCCAAACACGGCAGGGTTGGACTACGTCTGTATAGGTGTTAATAATGGCTATGGTTAACAGGACTCACTGTAGCGTCTACCTGCATACAGCATGTTTAAACTACAGTCCTGTCTTGTTTCCATATCTTTTGGGGAAAAAAAAAGTAACAAAATATATATGCACTAGATGAAGGCCTTGGGTTATCATGAGGTCTGACCTAACTCAATGCATTACAGTGACAATATAGATGTTTAGCATAACAATTGAATGGCAGAACCACACATTGTGTATATATCTATTGCAAGCCAATGCCTCCCAGCTCCTAATGAAGGATTATAGTGCCCCCTCCTGTGTCATTTTATTGTAGAAAATAAAAAGCAATACACATCCACAGAACCAAATCAAAATTAGTCATGTTTATTTTTCTAGGCTACATAGTGGATGCATTTTTGACATTAATTAGAACCATCTGAAATAGTTACATCAAGAGACATTTTTGTATCTCACAAGTACGGTAAAAATGACGGATTAATAAACAATTTAAGACAATTCATCAATTGATAGACAATTCTACTTGTGAGTTGCCCCAATAATGACACTTCCACCATCATCATCATCAACCCCCATATCAAATCAAGGGGTGGACTATGTCTACTTCATTCTATCAATGCGCTACCAAACTAAGATATAAACATTGACCGAGGCATTCAAAACAATGTTGAAACATTGTGATATACATCAATAATGGGCTCGGCTGGAATGATCAAAATACTGGGTTAACAGACAAGCATGCAGACTTATCCTTATTCCATCCCCCTGAAATGGTTATTCATTTTTTATGGATCTGACTAGATTTAGTAAATGTCTGGATATCTGGCCATCAGAAATATAGAAGCTATCATCTATAGCTACCTGCCATAGGTGGGAATATACATCATTTTATTTATATCTTTATAAACAGATTATTGATTACTAATGCACCCATTGATAGAACATAAAAAGGACATTTCAAAAGAAAAGTAATTAGAGCTGTGCCAAAAATATAATCTGCAATACTCTTATGCCACACCAAAATATTACACACCTTTCCATGGGTTTTTCATTCTTGAAATGACTTAAAATGTCTAATAGTTAGGGTAGCAATATTTACCTTCACTTTTTAAAGTCGTAAACAAAACACTTAAGGTGACTATTAATTATCCAAAGGCTAGTATTTCTGGTTAGTTTGTGAATTTAAAAAATAATGAAAAGCACATGTAAAGGCTTATATTATCTTGCTGTGGCATTAGAACAATTAGCATTGACCATTTAACTAAAGACAGGTATTTGATATTTTAATATGAAAGTTTTACAATTTTTTTATGTAGCATATTAAGATATTGTTATACAACATGTCTATAATCAAATTAGTATTCCTAAATGTATTACCCAAGTTACTTTTTACTTTATTTTCTGTTGTGTTCCATATCAGTGCAGAGAGCAGCCATTACATAATGAATTACCATGCAGGCACTAAATGATCCATGATAAACATTTCCCTGGTTCTTCACAAAATACACAGTATATGAAATATGTAGAATCTGGACTGAAATTGACGACGTGCGGGTTACTTCAGCGTTTCAAAAATAAGACTTGAGGTTAGAAATTACTGGTGTGCACATTAAAAGTACAAAGAGGCAAAAATAGAGGTGTCATCCTGTACTTTAAATTAGAATCCCCTTTAAACCCCCTTCTGTCTGTAGAACAAGCACAAGGAAAACTGTGTCCTGGGAACATGGTTACGATGTTGAACCAGTAACCAGACACTAAAACCAAACACCAAAGGCAGTTTGTAATGCAAAACAAGCCTTAAACCATCATTTATTGTAGGAAATAAAAAGCAATACCAGTTGAGTTGATCAAGCAATGTGACCCTGCCAACTGCTCCAGTGGAGCTGCTCAGTGGCCAACAGTAGCAGTTCCCAGGTGTCACTGTGAGTTTGAAGCAGGGTGTTGCTGAAAAAAGAGCATCCGTGCTCAGCGAACCTACCCTGGGTAAATAAAGAATTTAAAATAATTAAATAAGTGAAATACTATCGTTTCACACATTCCCACCAAACGGTTAACTTGTGTTCTTCTACCCACTGAGAGGTTGTGGTGTTGTCTTTAGCTTGTCCATGCACCCGTGCGTGGATCATAGATCTGTAGTGGGTGAAATAGTGATCAGGCTATAGCGGACTGACCACGATGATGTCAACATTTGAGTCACTTCATCACAATGGACACAATGTTCCAAGACAAAACACAAAAATGTGACTATGAAACATTTTCTGACAACATACACCAGTCTGCAGTGACAACATGGTTTGTTTATGGTCTACTGTAGATTTTCCACTCCACGGTTGATTGTGAAGTTGTTACAAGTTCAACAGCTTGTGGAACAGTTTTGTGTACTTTTAGATTCTAGTTAAGGTGTGTGTGAAAATATTTTCATGGATTTGCTCTTCGGGACAATGGGTCTTTGTGCTTTTCCTCCCTCCCCTCCCTCTCCATCTTGGTTCGGCTGGCCGGACAATATTACTTGTTGCTCGCACCCAATTTCAATATAGCTGGGCTCTACTTGTGCGCGGACAGCAAGTCATTGAAGATGTTGAGGAACATGTGCACGTGGTGCTCCTTGAAGATCAGCGCTGGTCGGAAACGGATGGAGCAGTCGCCACAGCCACCCAGGATCACACCTGTTGTTGTTGGGTTGGAAAAGAGAAGATTTGTTTTTTTAAACCTATTCAATCACATTTTCAATTTAAAAGAGCTGTATTGGCATGGAAAATAATAATACATTGCCAAAGCAGCTAAAAAATGTAACAAATAACTAATACAGTACTATAAAAAGGCAAACTATATAAAATACTATAATAATGTATTAAAACGTTAAATATAAAAACTATAGTGTATTTAAGTTGTATTTTGCAGTTTGTATGTGCAATTTTGAGTAGTGTGCAGTAGTGCAACAGTAACTTGTAAGCATTACAGTATAATACAGTAAACAGGTTTAGCAGGTAGGCATACAGTAGGAATGTATTTTAGCTTTAGTTAGCTTGACAGTGTTTGTATGTATTTATTTGAATTAGCTGATGTCATTCTAACCATTACCGAGCAGTGTTGGGTGTAACTTGTTACATTAATTTGACACAGTTTGTTTAATGTGTTGTGTAAAACATGGTTATTAATTCGAATTCTGGGATAGAATGGAGAAAGGGCCAAATGAATCTAGAATGGCAGTAATGCAACATTAGGGATGTAATTTGCCTCAATATACCAGAGAACAAGAAGCAAACCTTCCTCAGCACCAGTGAAAAGTATAATACACTTTCTCACAGTTACAGGCACAATATTCAGGCAGAAAAGGCATACTAATCTTTGCTCTTTTATCAAAATGAAAAACAGCTCTGAATAAAAAAAGATAGAATTTTTGCATCCAAAATAGACTTGAGTCCTTTAAGCGTGCTACATTTGCGCTCTGTGTGCTTTCCATTTTAAAACATGATTTTAGTTCTTGTGCTACAAATATGAGGCGAAATGCTCTGTATTATGTTGGACTTAACATGAACAAGGTTTTTAGAATGAGTCAAAGCGTTAACCAGTCAGGGGGTATCAGCGTTCCTCAAAATGTAAACATGAAGAGAAAAGGAATAGGCGTGCTTTATTTAATTTGTTGTTTGTCAACTAGTCTACATAAAAGTAGGGAAAGTAACCAAAACTATTTTTATTGTTTGCCGCTCCCCATATCAGCTGGAGCCTATGCTTATTCCTTGATGGCGGATTAATCCTTGCAGGGATATATTTAAAAGTTGCAACAAACAACGCATACAATGATAATTTATCATAGCCCTTAGAATCTGACCAAATTTTTGCTTTCAAGTCTCCAGAGAGACTTGAGTCAGAATAAGGACAACAAAGCGGTCAAGTCTCACAGCAGGAGAGTCAAGTCAAGTCCCGATTTTCACGACTCAAGTCCGAATCAAGCCAGAGTCTCAAGTCTCCAGCTCTGGTTACTATTAACGGCATGTACTGTAACTGTCAACAATTACCTACACACGTCTACTTTTGTGAGTTTGCTGCCATCTAAAGGTTTAAAAACAGGGTTTAACATGGTTTAAGATGACAGCAATGATACAAATAATACGGTGGCACTGAAATGCAAATCACAACGACAAATAGGAAAACACAACAACAAATCAAAAAACAACGGCATATAGGAAATCATGACAAATAGGGAATCACAATGGCAAATCTGAAAAATACAACAACATTAACTCCTAGCGGAAAAGGTGGGTGCCTATTGACATGGATCGTCACTGATTGGACGTACTGTTCATCTCTTTAAGAGGAATATGGAAGTATGTGTGCACAGCACACGGGAGAAGTTTGCCTTCAGGGCTAGCCCTTTCTGCCAGAAAGCTTTATACCAGGAAGGCTTAAGGAAGTCAGGTGACGTAGTATAAAGAGCGACAAAGTACATTTAGGGAGGAGGTTGTGGTGGATGAATGGGTCAAACACAGGACTTTCACCCAGGAGACTGGGGTTCATGTCCTGTGTTAGACCATAGTTGATGTATTATTTTCAGTTTTCAGTTGCTGTTTGGTTAGGTTTAGGCAACACAACTACTTGGTTAGGTTTAGGCAGAAAGACCTTTCTGGTAGAAAAGGCATACTTTCATTCCTCTTAAAGAGAGGCAAAAAAAAAAAAGGCAGCCACCTTTTCCGGTAGGAGTTAATGTCATTGTGTTTTCCCATTTGTGGTTGTGTATTCCAATTTGTCATTGTGTTTTCCCATTTGTGGTTGTTTTCTCTTTTGTTAATTTGATTCGCAATTTGTCGTTGTGCTTTTTGATTTGCCATTTTGATTCCCTATTTGCCGTTGGGATTTGCACTTCAGGGCCCTATTTCAAGAAGCTGGATTTCCAGATTAACTGGATATGTTAAGTCAGAATTCAGGGAATGGCAAGCTTAGACTAATCTCAGTTCAGTTACCATGGTGACTCATGCTGTGAACCTGGATCAAACCTGGTACATAGAAAACATGTTTAGACACTTAACAAGTTTCATATGAATAAACTTTGAATAAACAAGCCAACAGTGAACAGGGATGCCCCCCGACAACAACTAATAATAATAATAATAATAATATAAAATGGAATACCCTTGTTTCTGGCCTGGAGGATGAGGCTGTCTCGCACAGTGCCCTTACAGACGTCGATGGCACAGAAGGTGCCTTGTCCGCGAGCTCGGCTCAGTATTGCAGGGTACTTTGCCTGGGGAAAGCACACAGAGTGAGCTGGTCAATTAGATATCTTAATACTACTACCACCACCCTTACTCGGTTGGCAGCTTCTGCAAGAGCTGCCAACCCTGGAGCTATCGCAGAAAAACTCAACAAAAAGGCAGTGATAAAAAAACCGGGTTAGATACAGAATGTAAAACACATAGTTTAGTCATCTAGTTGCATCAATACTAACACAGCATGCAAGTATGTAAATTGTTACAATAAATAACAATTATGAAATATAAAATTACGTTGAAAATTAATTCCGGATATGAAATTCCCTTTTCCTTTAAATAATACATTTGAAAGGAAAAATTTACATATGAAATAGTATGTTTAGACTCCACTACCTGTAGCTCATACAGGCCACTTAGCAGTGCCTTCCCTGTACGGGTCACCTCAGCCAGAAGGTTCTCCTGATGAATAACGTTGAGAACCGCTGCAAGCAGTAGGTTCTTAGAGGGGTCGCCCATCCAGGTGTTGAAGATACGATACGGCTGTACATGAAAACACACCACAAAACATGATGCTTACATTTATGCATATAATGCTCAACTATATATATATGTGTGTGTGTGTGTGTGTGTGTGTGTGTGTGTGTGTGTGTGTGTGTGTGTGTGTGTGTGTGGGGCCTTGAAATTCTATATTATTAATGGGATGTAAATAATTGGCATGTTCTTGGTAAAGTGTTAGTAATTGGCTCAATTGAGAGGTAGACACACATAGAGACAGAGCAAGACAGCGAGAGAGAGCAAGAGAGCGAGAGAGAGACCTTGTCTGTCTCAAGCTCGTCCCTGTAGTAGAAGCCTCCTGTCAGCATCTTCTTGCTGAAGGAGACGATGTCGGCAGGGTCGTTCGTGCCCCAGTGCTCGTGGGCCCAGAACCTGCCTGTGGCTCCTCCCCCCGTCTGGACCTCGTCCACGTGGAAGGCACAGCCATGCTGGGAACAAATCCATTGATCTCGGGTAAGAAGCCCAAGTTGTACCAAATGTAAATACCACCAAGCCCTGGTTGTCGACAACAAAATATCAGTAGTCAGTCTAATATCTAATAGGAAAGAGAAACTATAACTGGCCATGCAAATGAATGGAAGAAACAGGTTCTTATAATGAGTACCCCACCACACAGAAGCTGAATTCAGGGTTTTCATTAGACATCGATGTCCTGTTATTGGCCCTGTTGACATGAGATAAATATCTAGATTCTAGTTTTGGAATCTAGATTGTATCGAAGGGCACAGCGCGCTCACAACCGTCTCAGCCTGTTTACATGTAGGACCAGTTTACGAGAGATCCCTGTTTGACATGCACACAAACATACAGGTTTCAGGTTTGTACACATCCATGGTTTTCACCCTCTCTGAGAATGAGACGTAGCGCCGTGGTGTACCAGTTTACTTTGCTTTGGATAATGTCGCAAATCATATTTAATAATATAATTGCTAGAATTGCTTTCTTTACCACATCTACACACTAAACAACATTTTAGAAGAGTTTTTGCCTCAACTACAATGAGGCTCATCAAGACAGGATTATTTATAGGACATGCATAAAAGGCTATGGTGGATTCACTGTTGGCGCGGTGACGTCTCACACCTTGCGGGCGATATTTCTGAGGTTTTTGAAGAAGTCAGCAGAGGCGTGGTTGTCTCCTCCCTCAGCCTGGATGGGCTCGATCACGATGCCCGCTACCGGCTGGCCCTTATGTCTCCACTTGATGATCAGGTCCTCTACCTGGTGGACACACACACACACACACACACACACACACACACACACACACACACACACACACACACACACACAAACACACACACACATAACCACAGACACACACATAGACATGAACACACATACACCCTCGCTGATATTTCCTTATACGGCTGTCTCCATGTCGCTCGACGGAGGTTGTCATGGAAACA
>OOFB01037395.1:10186-24778 GCA_900323305.1 Trachyrincus murrayi
GAGGGGGTGGGGGCGCGGGGGGGGGGGGGGGGGGGGGGGGGGGGGGGGGGACAGGATGTAACAAAATAAAAGCGGGCAATAAAGGATATGAAAAATGAAAGACAGCAGCAGGTGACCAGCTGTGAAGGATGAGTAGCGGAAGGAGGGAGCGGTTGGATAATCCTCTCTCGTGGATCCTCCGCTGTACAGGTTCCCTCGTACAACTTGTCTTTATATCGTTCCCTATAGGGAACACGCTATATCGTGGGGTTTTTCTTTTGTTTTCCGCTGTCTTGTCTGTCGTGTGGAGTGCTTTTCCTATTTGCTACGCAGCAGGGTCCGAGCGAACAGGTCCTGACCCGGTCCGCACTTGGATAGACTTCTCTGGCTGGGCTGGCAGAGTGGATCTGATGTTCATTACGCTTTCCAGGTTCAGACGGAAGGCTACCCAGTCTGTTTATTTCTTAAGGCTGAGGTTCCACCACAATGCTCTCCCCCCCCCCCCAGAAACAAATATCAAATATTTTTCATTGCGACAGTATTTTTGTGACTGTTATGGAAGGAAAGCCTGCTCATGTGCACCGAGGGTCTTTGTGTTTTCCGTTGATACACGTCATGTTCTACATACGCTCTTGTGTTTTTCCTCAGAAAAAATGCAAAAGATGCAGACAATGTAAATGGCCACTTTCTCCTGCAAGTGGATCTTGAAATGTTTTCACCGGTTCGACGTCGTGCTACTTCCTAAGAAGTCAGAGGACTCGTCGTCAGGAGTACACTAAAGGGTGGTGGGTTGCCTAGCGACCACTCCAACTGCTGTAACGAGATTTAGAAGTTCTGTATCCAGGATTGTTGGATTAAAACGATTTTGTTTGCTATTTTGTGACCGCACGCTCCACAGGAAAGCAAAAAGAAAAAGGAACAACTAAGGAGGGGGGACGATTAGTTTTATGTCTTAAAACAACAGTTTTCTGTGTGATGGTGAGCCAAAATACAGCTGGCATATTTTGATGAATGCGAGGGTTTTCCGGTGTGATTTGTGCATTGTGTTCCCAGCCTTCAGGCTGTCACCTCCATGACTTTCATCACGTGGCCACTAGCACCGTTCAGTGGCCTTGTTGAAGAATAACAGCGTTTGCATTTGGTTGCGATCAAAAAAAATTGTAAATACATGATTATCATTCTCATCCTAATGCTATCGTATTACCTGCATATCATGGTTAGTTGATTTTTTTTTTTTGGGTTTTGTATACATTGATATATTATAATTTGTTTGCATCTTTTAAGTTTGTTGTTGGTGTAGATTCTATAGAAATCAATGGTGTAACATATCAATGGTTGCCCCTTTTCTAAGTTGACCCCTATTGTTCAACAAAGGCCATTCATAACATGTATTTTTATTGGGTTTTTTTTGTTTAATATTTAAATACATTTCATTTCATTCATTTCATCAACATCTAGAAAACAAGAGGTGTAAAGTGTAGTGTAGCGTCTCCGATAGAAACAGGTGATTGCCATGTGATAAAAATCGCTTGAGGCCAATCAGAAGGAAAAAAAATGGAGTTGCAGTAACCTTTGTATTACGCTGGAGGGCAGTGTTCCTGCGTGTAACTTACTCCCAGTGAGGCAGAGAGCTTTGGCTTTGAAGAATGTGAACGATCAACGAAACAGTTACATAACATTGTTGTTGTTAGCCTGAAGGTTATATAATAATGTTTATGATATCGCAAAACAATATAACCTTTCTGTGAGATGGACAGAAAAATCCATGAACACTCCAGAAGCTGGAGTTAACAGTATTTTTTCTCTATACTGCTTTGGGATGTGTGCTAGTGGTACATTGTGGACATTCTTGTGATAAATCTACTATTTAGTAGCCGCCATATAAAAGCAAACTGACAGTTTGTTTGTGGAGGAGATGAGGAGCAAGATATGAAAGTACAATACATCAGGTGAAAGCTGGTCAAGATGGCAGAGATTGAGAGTTTAATTGTTGTTTAACCTGATGCTGTAACTGTCTTAAACAGCAAGAGCGCTCCTAGATCAATTATGGCTTATGGGCTGTTTTTGTTGTTTTTTATCTTCTTCTTTTTTTTTACCAACCAGACTGGTCTGAAAGGAACACAGGGGAAACACATTCACAAATCAGATATATCAGTCTAGGCCTCTGCCTTGGGTAATTTAAATCAAATTATATTCGTATTCATGCTTAGCCTACATACCCAACCAAAGTACAGCTATGCCTGCTGAATCACAGAAAGCTATATTATTTGAGAAAGAACTGCCATCCACTAACTGTGTTTTTTTGTTGTGTTCATATTTTCTCTGAACCAAGCATGTCAGTCAACAAAGCTCGGGGAAGCTACAGACTTCCAGACAAATGTTTGACACTTTTTTACACAATATTTCTCTCTCTCTCTATCCCTCCCTCAATCTCTCTCTCTCTCTCTCGCCCCCTCACTTTATATATTTGTCTTTCTCCTACCTCCCCCCCCCCCCTCTCTCTCTCTCTGTGTAGACAGCAGCTCATGGTGAATCGTGTGCCACATGAAGTTGTCATTTTGATCTGCCTGTCGTCGTGTAAATGCACCAAAATGTCTCCCACCCATACGTCATGCTCCCACTCCTACACACAGGGTTAGTGAGAGACCGTAAATAAATGGCTTCATGATAATATGCAGCATGCAAGGCCTCAACACGGATACATATCTGCCATGAGTGTGTGAAAATGTGGAAAGGGATGTAAAAAAAAAAAAAAAAGAACACACTTTTTTTTTTCTATACACAGTATGTACAGTTGTGTGCTGTCGGCTATATTTGGCAAATTTCATAATATAAAAAAAAAACAGCAGTACAATTATAGGTAATAGTTTGTATGGTTTCAGTTTGTGTTTGATTTTATTTTGTATTTTTTGTAAAGGCAGTGTCTACTATGCAAACCTGGCATTGTTTCTCATGATAGACGTGTATTTAAAGCCGTGCTTGTAAGTGCATTATTTCTTCTTCTTTGGTTCTACTATCAGGGGTGACTTTGTTTGTTTAATGTCGGGTAGTATTGGTCCATTATAGCTAATTATGGCACGCTTCAATCTTGCGGTTTGCTCCTCTCTCGCTATCGTTCTTAATTGTTTTCTGTACAAAGTGTAAGAAAGAATTTTTAAGACAATTAATAAATTATATTTATAAGCAATACTAAGAATGAATCTGTTTTTGTCTGGTTATTGCTGTCAATGTGGATATCGATATATGCTTCAATGCCATAGTCTTTCCCTTGTGCTTTGTTTAAGCTTCACAAACGTATTTCTTTCTCAAGCAGTTACAGCACACACTAGGTCTGAGAGCGCCTCATGGACCAGTTTCATGGACATTTAGAGAATGTACACTCTTTTATTGTGGTCACTACTTGTGGTACTACCGCTAGCACAAGCATCTGTTACTTGTTATACGAAGCACCGTTTATCGCATACAATGACATGATTCGATGAGCAGTTAAGTGGTTCCACATCTCTAAAACATCAGTTACAGTTAGAGGTGCCTTAGCAGTCTTTAGTGGGGAACCAGACCATAGCACACAAGGAAATGAAGTTACTGTAGATGCAGAGTCCCAATCGTGAATTGTTTTGGCCATATAAACTTTATTATTCTCATAAAATCTTAACAAGTGACAATATACATGGAAAAAATGGTTTTTTTCAACAGACATAACCAGAAAAACAAACTTTTTTTTTTTGAATGCCTCAACACACACGTAGCCATCACATAACGCTGAGTCAGTGTATCAAAAGCAAACGGTTTGTGAGTGAAAAATAACCAACAGAACAACGGTTTTCAGTCTTGGGATTTAAACATGAACAAAACCAGCAGAAATCGTAGGAGGCCATGAAGTGTGACATTTGTCCTCTTTGTTACCAATGCATTGTTTTCATAGGCTTGGATTGCCTCTCTGAGAAGCATTCCCAGCGCTCCCGGCCGCGTATTCCAGTTGTAGTTCCGGATTCCCGTCAAAGGTGTGTGGGACTTGTAGTCCAAAAGGCGGGGAGGGAGGGAGGGAGATTGTGTCCAAACTCACACATGGTCCATTGCATGTAGGTGTGAACGTACACGTCACAGTTTGATGTCCTGTGACTCTGACATCTTGGCGAGCGTCTTTTTAACCCGTAGTGCCGTGAGCCGGGAGGCGGGGTTATGGGCCCAGCACTCTGTCATCAGCTTCCCCATCTGTCGCAAGCACTGGAGACACCATGACAAATTATCATTATTATTATTATTAGTAGGAAGAAATCTAATAATATGTGTGCGTTTGTGTGTGTGTGTGTGCGTGCGTTCATCTGCGTGTGTGTGTGTGCTTCTATGTGCCTGTGCCTGCATCTATGTATGTGTGTGACTGTAACTGTGTGTGTGTGTGTGTGTGTGTGTGTGTGTGTGTGAGAGCCTCTGCCTGCATCTGTACATCCGTGTGTGTGTGTCTGTGTGTGCGTGTGTGTACGGACCCACCCCTCTTACCTCATCGCTGGTCCACCTGTTAGGGAAGGATGGGCGGAGTCTCTTGATGCAGACCACTTCCCTCATGTCCTCGTAGGAGGGGTCTGTGGGCACCATGTCATGGTAGGGCAGCTGGTACTCCTCCAGGATCCCTAGACCAGATAGCGTAGAAGCACACAGGTAAAGCACACTGACACACGCAAGCCTTTCGATATAGACGATAGTGTAAACAGACCCCATTTTACCACCAGATGTGCTGTTGCTTATCCATCGCAAGCCATTTCTAAAGGTGACCCTATAGTGACATCACAGGTGGGAGTGGCCACCCAGATGCATGATGGGTAGATAGAAACAGCATATCTTGGGTAAAGCACACTCTGCTTTGTAAATGAAGTCGTGTTTATTGATATTGAGAGTTAAAAGTTAATTTCCATTCGTTTGATTGCTTTATTAAGCAAAACATGGTATTTCATTGTAATCTCTTTGAAGAGATAAACCGTCGCTTTGTCTTTTTTTTCTACTTATCCAACGGCGTTCCACTTTTTTGTTTGATTCAATCAAATTCACATTTAGTCAGTTGATGCTTTTATCCAAAACAACTGAACAGAACTATCAACACAATTAAACATAACCCCCACTTCGGAAAAATTACTAAAGAAATATCAAACATATTAATTCAGCATCTTTATTATGATGAATTAAGTATTGTGTTTATTGTATTGAAATAACTCTTATTCATTCTTATAACTATTATTCATAATATCTATGTATTCTATTTGCTATTTTTATGTCCGTAAGTTTTCTATTTGTTAGATTCTTTTTACAAACCTCACTTGCACAGTATTTGTACCAATGCCTGCTCTCTTCTATTCAGTTCAACTATTCAGTTATGCAAACAAATAAGCTAAACTCCATCATCATCATCATCATCATCATCATCCTCATCCTCATCATCATCACCATCATCATCATTATCATCATCACGCTGAATGGATGAAGAGTGTGTGCTTCCGGCTACCTCCAGAGAGACAGCGTCTGGCGATCTCCCACAGGATGAGTCCGAAGCTGTACATGTCGGCCATGATGTAGGACTGGAAGTGGTTTCTGTTGAGGGTCTCGTCCAGCACCTCGGGGGGCATGTAGCGCTTGGTCCCCACTCGGGTGTTGGGGGGGATGTCCACCTCGTTGGTGTCACTGCACCGGAGAAAAGAAAAACAACATATATTACTTACTTCATTTGGACGTTAAAGAGGGTCTAGTGATTAGGGCCGAAAGGATAAAAGTGTGTACCGAAAGAAAATATGCTAAAATGAATATGGTGTTTGTCAAAGAATTGTTTTGAAGATGTGAGCTCACACAGTGCTGATGGGTCAAGACAGCTAACTTTGTTTTACAGAAAGCTATTTAAAAAGAGGAGCGGGGGTCAAACAGAAGCGCCGCCATCATCTGTATGGTGACGTCATCACCATACAGACATTGTAACCGCTGTAGATCTACCGCCACGCCGATAGAGGGCAGTGTTGAGCTCAAACCGGTGGGATCTCTGTTTACATTTCAATGTAAACAGTTGTACTTTTACGACAGTATTAAAACTAGCTCCTTTTTTTTGTAAATCAGCACTAGAATTACACTACTGACAAGCTAGTGGGACTCATCAACATAAAACGTAAAACCCCCTGTTAGCGTTCCCGTTGCATCATTTGACAGTTACAGCATCACAAAAACCTGCTCTGTCAGCACGTGAAATACTACATCGGAGAGGGAAATCCAGCAATAAACGCAAACCGTGGCAGACGTCTGTGTAAAAATACAAAAATGACCCATTGACCATAGCGACCAACGTCGGCGGAGCCTTAACGACGACTCATATCACCGCCCCCCCCCCCCCCCCCAGCTGCCTCCCCCCCCCAGGGCACCGCCACCCCGGCCACCCACCTGATGAACTTGACGGCGAGGCCCAGGTCTGCGATGCAGCACGTGCCGTTCCGCTTCACCAGGATGTTCTTGCTCTTCAGGTCGCGGTGGGCGATGGCCGGCTTGCCCTGCGTGCCGAAGATCTCTGTGTGCAGGTGACACAGGCCCGACACGGAGGAGTAGGCCAGCCGCAGCATGGCCCTGTTGTCCAGCGTGGTGGACTTGAGGTAGTCGTACAGGGAGCTGCTCTCGTGGTAGTCTGTGATCAGGTACAGCTGGGTCCACGAGCCCGTGCCCTTGATGTCCGCCGCGATGAAACCTGATGGATGAGGAGGAGGAGGAGGAGGAGGAGGAGGATGGTTAGGGGGTGGTGAGGGTGTTTCATGGGGGGGATTTTGTTGGGATTTCGGGGGGGGGGGCGACATAAATGTTTCAAATACAAAAATGTGTGTTTTTTTTTGTGATGAACTAAGAATTTGGTCTTATTTACCCGCCAGAGTGGAAAAATCTACCGGCCAAGCAGTTGTTTTAGTATGTAACCCTGCATTCTTTTTTTTTTACCTGCGAAATGGTCAAATCTATCAGCCATTGGCTGGTGTTCATTTTGGACCCCGGCGGGGCTCCTTACCCAGTATGTTCTCGTGTCTCATGAGCACCGTCTGGTAGATCTCCGTCTCCCTGAACCAGCTGGCCTCCTCCGTGGTGAAGAACACCTTGACGGCCACCTTCTCCCCTCGCCACTTCCCCATCCACACCTCCCCGTAGCGCCCCTTGCCGATCTGCTTCACCATCTGGATCTGCTTGGCGATGGTCCTCTGGACCTGCAGAGACGGAGCGGATTGGTTTAAAGGTTTTCAGTGCAAGGATGACAAACTTCTACTAACTACTTCGGTGGGACGTTGATATCACGGGCAGGTGTTGAGAGGATGAAAACGATGTGTGGAATAAAAACACTTTGACTTTGAAGCAGATGTAACACCAGTGTAAGAGGTTGGGGGGGCAAGAATCTGCGGACCAAAAAATTATGTATTTAAAAAATATTTATAGTTATTGATGTTAGTAGTAGTCACAGCATTTTAGGCGCATAGAGAGTTCTTTGTTAATGAATCCATGTGTTGAATAGTGAAACATCAATGGTAGCATCCTGAGGGGTGCAGTGTGCACAGCTCACCAGTAGAGGGAGCCCTGAGCCTGAGCCGGAGCTCTGGGACTGCTCTATGAGGTCTTTGAGAGACTCGCCAGGGGGGATGTAGCTCTCGTCCTGCTCCAGACCGATGCTGTAGCGGGGGCGGGACTCCTGCCGCCTGAACCTGGAGCCATGGCAACAACAACCCAAACTTCACTTCACTGATCTCATTGAAAAAGAAATACTGGGGAAAAAAATATTTGGATTTTTTGGATGTGCTGACATATACATGCGTGTGTGTGTGTGTGTGTGTGTGTGTGCGTGTGAGTGTGCATGAGTGTGTGCGTGTGTGTGTGTGTGCATGCGTGAGTGTGTGCGTGCATGCGTGTGTGTGTGTGAGTGCGTGCGTGCGTGAGTATGTGTGCGTGCGTGAGTGTGTGCGTCTGTGTGCATGAGTGTGCATGTATGTGCGATGGTACCTGAAGTAACAGAAGAGGATGAGGAGCACCAGGATGAGGCTGCAGACGCTGACGGAGACCAACAGCGCCACATAGTGGACGTTACCATCCACGTGATCTGGGAGGGAAAGAAAGAACAAACAAACAAACAAAAACACATTACAAATCACATCACCCTTCATTTCTTGTGTAACTAGAGGTGTGCATTCTCTGAAGGAAATACGTGTGGTTGCATGTGGGCTGGACCGTCGTGCACTCACATCGATGCCACTTCCAACAAGTTGAAAACAAGCTTAATATCTTCATCTAGTTTAACTATAACAACTATATATACAGTATATATATATATATATATATATTAAGTTATGTATGTGTATGTGGTATAGACTTTTAGACATCACACAGCATAATTTATTATTCTGTGCAAACTCAAAAGGAAAATCAGGTAGTATAATACAATGTGCACATATGATCGTAAATATAATCTTTCCAAATGCCAAATCAGGTCAGCATTTAAAGGCAAATGTGTGTTAGTGTGTTAAAGCCATGCATGATAAGAAGGTTGAAGTGGTATAATACAACATGGATGCTAAAACTTCAATATCTTGGAATAATAATAATAATAATAAAAAGACACATGATTACAATAGTATGGCTTGCTTTGCAACCACACTAATTATAACCGCGGACCAGCCGTTGTCTCGGTGGTGTGGCGAAGAGAGCTCTTTGAGTTCGGGAGACCCAGGTTCAAGTCCCGCCGACGACGCTCTTCATGATAAAGTCATTTTGGAAACCTAACGATGTCATGTGTATTGTAATACACTCCATCTCCATCTTTTTATCTCACTCTTTTTTCAGATTTTCACATTCTCTCCATCCTTTTCTCTCACTCTTTTTTTGATTTTCACATTCTCTCCATCTTTTTCTCTCACTATTTTTTGGGGGATTTTCACATTCTCTCCATCTTTTTCTAATTTTCTCCATATTTTTTCTATCTTTTCAATTTTCTCGTTCTCTCCATGTTTCTCTGAAATCTCATTTCTCCAAAATGAGATTACGTTTCCATGGAGATCACCCTCAGTGGGACTTGAACCTGGGTCTCCAGAGTTGATAACCAAAGGTCTAGACTGCCATGACCAGGTTGGAGATTACACTACAATTCACATGACATCTTTCGTATGTTTCGTTTCGTATGTTAGGGTTCCATGGAGAAAAATAGAGAGATGTAGAGAACGAGAAAATCAAGAGAAAAGACAGGGAGAAAAGGAGGGAATGGGAAAATCGAGAAAAAAGAGAGAAAAAAGATGGATAGAACAAAAAAATCAAGATACTCATATATAAAAAGATACACATATACAAAAATATACAAAACAGACTGTGTATGAAGGTAAATATGTATAAAATACAGAACGTAGGCTCCAAATGGACAGAAAAGCACAAAAATTGGCGAATCCAGCCTGCCTCATATTTCCCGAATAAAAGTGAGTTTCCTCTGGCACACTGCCCTCCCCAGCAGGAGGAAGACGTCGGCCGAGTCCATTCATCCTCTTCCTGATCTTTTATGATAGAGTTTCAGATTAATCACTCTGCCCCGAGTGTCTGCGGAGGGCTCCCATTTCTCTGGGAATCTAAGCTTTGCCGTGACCGCATGCACGCACACACACACACACGCGCACGCACACTTTGTGGTGGTCTGTCTCCTCGCTATACTAAAGCCGAAAAAAACTTAGATTTTTATGAAACACATTCAATCACAGCTGCCGGACCCGTAGCTCAGTCCTGTTGTCAGCACTGCCTCGCTCACACCTGCCAAACAGGTGTTTCATACGCATCCACTTTCACAGTGGGTATATAGAGAAGAGCTAGAGACAGCCAGAGTATACAGACAAACATAGGGCAAGATGCAGGCAGACATACAGTGGGGTCTTACTGGGTGTATTTAGTGGGGGCAGTGTAGGGTACAGGTCTCTGTTGCAGAAGTCCCGGTCTGTACAACACTCCAGAGACCGCCGCTGCCGGGAGTTCCACGTGTCCTGTGGGATCAGGATTCACAATCATCGTTTGATATTTATAACGCCAAACATTTTAATCTCATCTCTTGTTGTTAGCGGTGTTGTATCCCTTGTTGAGACCTTTAATTGGCGTTTGATGATTAACAATCTGGTCGTATTTTGTATGTGTGAAATTATATTCTAGAACTACAATAATATGATAACTGGATGTGAGAGAATAACTCTAAGAGTAAACACTGAAAAATGAATCCACAGGGAAAGCAGTGAATAAAAAGTAACAACTGCAGTAACCAATGTTTCACCAGAGGGGGTGCTGTTACGTAAGGTTGGACTTCTGTGTCCAGTTACTACTCAGTTCCAACCCAGACCCCCACAGCTCAATATCACACTTTTCCTACCACAGTCACTCATCTGTCATAAGTATGAACACGTTTCAAAGGTTAACAGGATGGAAAGAAAATGTTTCATGTGAAATTGATCTACTATTAAGACATAATATATTCAAGAGACATGGTAGCAAGAGAGAGAGCGAGAGAGAGAGAGAGAGAGAGAGAGAGAGAAAGAGAAAGAGAGGGATGGATATATAGACAGAGAAAGATATATATATATATATATATATATATAGAGAGAGAGAGAGAGAGAGAGAGGGAGGTTGAGGACAATGTTGTGTGTCCACTCACCCTGCACTGGAACTCTGACCCCATCAGCCTTAAGCAGCCAGCGGTCAGAACGGGCACACCTCCCTCTTCCTCCTCCACCATGGTGAAACAGTGGCCGTCTGTCCTGCGCAGCAGGATGAAGCAATGACCTCTATTAGCAACATTACCGTCATTATCGCTATCTTCATTAGCACTACTACCGCCGTAACCACCTTCATACTCATTATGATAATCCCAATGATCATCGTCTCGATAATTGTCATTATCATAACTACACCCAGCTAACAAGGAGCGCCATTGGAGACATTTGGTAACGTTCCCCTTTAGTCTTTCAGAGGTACCGAGTGTCACCGCCCCTTCAGGACATTATACGCACATTCGTAACGTTTCTTGTGTCTTGTGTAAGTTATAAATGTCAGGTCAGAACGCAGACTACCTGGGAACATTAAAAACATCCCTTATTAGCCATTGAAACATAATTTTACATTTAGCTGACGCTTTTATCCAAAGCGACTTACAAGTACTTAACTATTTCAGGGACATTCCCCTGGAGCAACTCAGGGTTAAGTACCTTGCTCAGGGGTACAATGGTGGCAGACCCGGGGATTGAACCCATGACTCTCCGGTGCTCCGTCTGGAAGCACTGTTCCTTACCCACTAGACTACCACCCCACCACCACCCCATAATGAATCACTTTATAGACATATATGACCACTTTAGCACATTCAGTGCTATGGTTTGTCATGTACGTTTATATCAGAGAAATTAAAATACGCCTAGCAGCGTTTTCTGTGAGTCAGTTGGTGGTGCACTTGCGACGCTGTCATTACGACTATATGGGAACATTTGTCACGTTGCCGGTATGTTCTCTAGAGAGTCCAAACGTTCCGAACATCTTTCATGATATTATAGTCACATTAATTATGTTCAAAGTAAGTCTCTTACTAGTTCTGAATGTCACAGCCCTTTCGGGACATTATAGGCACATTCATAACGTTTGGCCTTAGTCTTGTACACATTATAAATATTAGGTCACAATAGAGACTTCTTGGGAACATTAAAAGTGTTCCTTGTTAGTCCCGCAACATTATTTGAATAGCTGGCTTTCTTATACACAATTTGCAGCTCAATTAACAACACATGAATATACACGTACATTGTACATATGTAAAATTATTAAAATGTACTATTAGTAAATATTGATTGACCATCACAGACCTGCAACGGGCATAAGTATGGACGTGTGTCTGTGTGTGTGTGTGTGTGTGTGTGTGTGTGTGTGTGTGTGTATTCACCGTACCTGCATGTGTTGTTGGTGGAGTCATCGGGGCAGTGGTGGTCACAGTAGCACCACAGCATGCTGGCGGAAGACAGGGCCGGGGCGGAGCTACCCCCAGCCTCCTTACCACTCTCCACCGCCGCCCTGCTGGACGCCCGCAGTAACATGCTGTCCAACAGGTTAGCTAAGAGGCAGGGAGAAGATGGGGTTACTAACCAAGATGATAGGACACCGTCTCTTTGTCCTGTGCAATCAATCAGGTTACTAATAGGCAGCGGGGTTGAACTTGACACAGGCTAGCTGGAAGGCTTGACGTCTGTTCAATGAAGATATAATATAGATTTATTCTGTAACAGTTTGGTTCGCTTTCATCCAAAGCGACTTACAGTGAATTGCTTTTGGCTGGGAGTCAAACAGCTTGGACTAACAATGACGGCACTGAAACTAACTGAAATTGAGGGTTTTTTTTGGGCGGGGGGGGGGCTATTTGTAGAGAGTGTCAGGTCTGGCTGTCCGCTCCGTTCCAATCTTTAAACAGTGGCCAAATGAAGCCAACAAACGTTTTGTTGTACAAAACAACCCCACCGTAACCCCAAACATGCTAATTGAATACTACCCGTAACAGCTGACATAACAAACACAAAATGGTCATGTTATCGTCCGTTAGCTTAGCCTTCCACTCCATATACCAAACACCCCAGAACACCCAGGAAGTAGAACCACGCTACTTCCCTGACACCATAGTAATCCTGTCACAAAAGCACACCTGTTTGTCACATGAGGGGGAGGGAAGGGGGGGGGGGATTACGGAAGAGTCTCTCTTTCTTCCAAGGCTTTCAGGAGTTTCATTCATTCCGACACGATCATTGAGACCAGATGCTTCACAGCTGCAGACTGAAACGGTCCCCACCCTTAAAAAAAAAAAAAGTAACCACAAGCCCCTTCCTCCTACCAACACGTCCCGGATGTTTTACCTCTTTCTCTCGTTTATGTATTTCTCTTAATGTATCTAGTCACTTTCTTTTCCGTAGCTTCTGGTTAGGTTAGCAAACTAGCAAAGACGTGAGTGCATCTACAGAGCGTAGACGATACAGTGTTACTGGGTCGTAAATCGCCGCTTACACATCTGAGAGACAGAGACGTGCACGGGAATTTGTGATGCGTGAACCAGCTGTGCACTTTCACTTCCTGTGGGAAAAAAATACGTTTGTTTTGTTTGCTTTCTTCAAAGCCAAAGCGCACCCCAAAAGTGCACAAAGATGCAAGGATGAATTACAGCCATGGTCCAGATGCGTGAAACATCTGTAGGAACACCAGTATTGATCTGTCTATCTGGATTATAAAAGAAGCCACAATGGAAGAGAACTCGATTAACATCCAACACTCCCTCTGTGTTGTGGTCAATAATCTACCAAATACAACTGCCTGTAACAAATAAAAACTAAAACAATAAATTCATGATTTTTCACTATTTCACTCTCTGTCTCTCACCCCCCCTCTCTCTCTCTATATATATATATGTAATAGAGGCACAAGATGGACAGAGAGCAGTGGGTACAGCAGTGTTTTTTTTTTAAAGAGAACAGGATGTGGCTTTCAGGGTCATTATGACCTGTCAATCAAAGGCCGCCTGATGGACGACTCCTCCGCTTTTATCTGAGAACAGCTGTCATTGACCAGAGATCAAAGGATTTCCTCTAAGATGCACACATGCACACACACACACACACACACACACGCACGCACACACATTCCTGACGTATACACACACCTAGGTGCATGGTTATACACACACACACACACACACACACACACACACACACGAATGTATGCGCAAATGAATGTAGAACATAGGCTGTGATTCATTTGGAACAAGGCTGATATGTTTATAGGCCGATGAGATATGTTGGGTAATGTGTAAAAGAGGAAATGTGGCCACTAATCATTCTGATCCTATCCTATTATTATCACTGATCCTATTATAAGACTTCCTGTTCTGCTTTGCAGTGAAGAAGAACGCAGGCAGGTCTCAATGACCCTGATGAGAGTTTAGCAGAAAATGCTCGTCATATGGTTTTGGCAGATTAGCTTTTAATATCTACTCTAATCATATGTTTGCCTCCATTTTCTATCTTCCTCACCTTTCCTCTGTCTTTTATTTATTTATTTTGTATAGCTTTTATGAATAATGGCAATAATGGTTGTAAATTATGCCGCTCTTTTAGGTGTTATTGGCATATGCAACATATTTATAACTGAACAAATATGTTATTCATTGTCACAAACTATTTAGACGGTAGCACATGAACATGGTTTAGAATAGACTACAGTAGTTGAATTAGTTTTCCTTTACACAACTCTATCTGGTAGAGTGTCATATTGTGTTGACAGGCCAGGGAGGGGCAGGGGGGAGGGAGGAAGGGAGGGGTATAAAGAGGTCACATTAACAATTGACTGATTGGAGAGAAAGGGAGCGAGGGAGAGAGAGAGAGAGAGAGAGAGAGAGGAGAGAGGGAGAAGAAAGGAGGATTAACAAACGAGAAGTGACAGAGCTGCGGGGGAACTGGTGGGCAGTTTAGCAGGACACAGAGGGGACGGAGCACAGGGCGCTGGCCTTTCCCCTCTTTCTCTCACTCTTACCCTCCTCTCCCTCTCTCTCTCTCTCTCATATATACCCACACAATC
>OOFB01037396.1:6384-79122 GCA_900323305.1 Trachyrincus murrayi
TAGTTATCAGTCCTTTGTTAGCAATTATGGAAGAACAAGTACAATTCCTTAATGGGAGGGGAAACGAGCTGCATATGCGGGACATGACGAAGAAACTGACCATGAGATCGCTAATGGGAACATTGTGTTTGGCGTTGTGTTTGGATCTCCTGAAACCTTAGTGTGTGCTTCATGCCATATTTTTAATTAGACCTCCGATACGATTAGCTGCGGCAGCACTATGGTGATAGTGATTGTAGAAGAGTCTTGCAATCAGTGCACACATCATTTTGATGAGCCATTTCAAGGTCTACCTTTGTGACATCTGGTGGTAAAAAAGGTTGAATTGTGATACATTTTTCCCCCCCATGGGTGCTACTGCTTTAGCTAACAGCCAGCTCTGCTAAACTTTAGTTTTTCCACAAAACTGACTATCTAAATCGTCTACCTGGATGACAGCCAACATAGTAACAGACACCTATGAAAATGACCATATGCAAATGAAATGGTGATCAGTGTTACTACTAGCGGTACAACCTGAGCCCACCTCTCACATTCTGGAAATACAAAACAAGAGTGCTTCAAGAGTGCTTCAAGAGTGCTTCATCTTTACTCACCTTGCCCGTTGTCTGTCCATACAATCCAAACATCTCTCGGAGCTTCTCCTCGCTGATGGCGTCTTGTCTGTCAATCTTGTTGCCCAGGATCAGGATAGGCACATTGCCGATGGTCTCGTCTGTCATTAGTGCCTGTCGTGTTACATAAAGACACCCCAAAGTGACTTGAGCATTTTAGCGTTGGCATTTCTAGTTGGTAAACAATTAGTCAAAATCCACACTAGCAAATCGAGTAGCAAATGACCAAAAAAATTCTCCATTTTATAAGGCCAAAATAAATAGTGAATATTGCCATATTGACAAAATCCTAAATCTCACACACACTATTCTAGATAATCTACACTAGCCTCAAAAGATCAAAGCATCTAAATGTACTTCATATTCACAAATACATACGCTCTCACTGCAAGTTAGTATTTGTGAAAGAAATCCGGTGACAATGACATCTCCAAAAGCTGGTTGGACTTCTTTACTTGTTTTGAATCCGCAAATATTGCTCATAGAGATGACATTGGCCTGGAGGAACCACTCCTTTTGAAGCATAAAATTCCTACAACTTTATGACTTCTCCATATTAAAACTACAACAAAACATTCCAGAACTTTTATTTCACGTAATGCCATTTTTGAACCCCATTGCATCGGTCAATAGCGATCGAGCGGGTACTCACGTCTAGTTCTATTTTTGATTCACCCAATCTTGGCAAGTCCGCACAGTCCACAAGGAAAACGATGCCGTTGATGGCGGGAAGGTAGTTCTTCCACACCCTGCGTGCTGGGTACACAAACGGGCAGAGCATGAGAATCACACACACTGAACCTAATGTTAATTACATTTTGAATATATGCACATTACACATGAATACCGATAGTTTCTCTTTTTTTGTTTTACAGGTGGAAGTCTCTACAGTAGCTAAAATCATCTCATAGTTTATTTGTCACACACACACACACACACACACACACACACACACACACACACACACACACACACACACACACACACACACACACACCTTGTTTATGGCCTCCCAGGTCGAAGGTAGTGAAGGTCATGCCAGCGATCGTCAGCTCTTCAGAAGCTGGTGGGAATAGAAGTGGTCATGGTTAGTTTAAAGATATGGGAGACCCCCCAACTTAAACACCAAGCTGACTACATGGAGCTTTCATTGGCAGGGAGGTTAGGGTTGGGTTATTGTGAGTGCCAGAGTAGTTAATACTTTGTCGCAGGGTCTTATTGAAATACTTGCCATGTCAAGTGTATTTGCATAGCCCTTTATCACAATCACAAAAATTAACCACAACCTTAAATTAATCTCCTTTCACACTGAACACTCAAAAGCTAAAGTAAAACAAAGTAATCATGAGAAATAACAAGCAATATGCATCCCCTTGTAGGAATGGCTATGAGAGCAAGTGTGGCGATACGATGATGAAGAAGTCACAAAAAAAAAAGGTAAATTCTATAATGTAAAACAAAAAAATGCATTTCTAAAACAATAACAGACAAATAATGAATTGACAAATCAATGGCAAGATTGCTAGAAATGTCAATGACCAAAATGAAACCAGGCTCTAGGGGGCAAGGCATCTGCTATTCATGCATGGTGTGGTTTCAGCTGACTTAATTCTTGTGTAAAGTGACGGCCAGTAAGATGGCAGAAACCAAGGGACATCCAGTCCTGATTGGCTACAGTGATACAGGGCTAGAGTGTAGGACTCAGCAGCTGTCTCTGCCAGCTGGTCCACAAGAGCCAGTAAGAACACAAACATATAATTTGCCTGTTCCACATTGGCCAATTTCCCACAAGCATTTCTTCATTATATTCAGGTCCACTGCATTACGTTATTATGATCACAAATCAATTGGCCGTAGCTGTGGTATATGTGGATTACCAGTGGAAGACAAAACTGTTTGGGACTGGGCTGTTAAATACTGTTCACTCCAACAGCTTGAAGGTACGTGATGTTGAACCTTCGCCCAACCCCCCTCCCATAATACAGTTCCTATGGAGTTGTACATTGTTACACCCCTTATAAAAAGCTCAGAAGGTTGACGATTATGTGGAAGGTTTGCTCATTTGGAGAAGGGAAAAAAAAAAGAACGAAAATTGAGCTCATCGGCTGAAGAAGACTCACTAGACCCTCCCATCTCCCTCCTCTAGAGAGGAGGGGGTGTTATATAGTACACTTAGACTATATAACTATAGCTGGACTTCTCATGGAGATAAATGGAGGGGGGTTTGCATAATTCAGTGAAATAATTCCTCTACAGATCCAAGATCAGAGCAGAGATGCCCCTGCATCAACCAAATAACTATTTCTCAGCTCATTGATTGAGATTCGGTTATTGTCAGAACGGAGCGCTTTAGCAAGAATGTTTCATACAGTGTAGTTCTGGCATAACGATGAGTCTAGTATATTTTATCACCAAAATAGAAGATCATCAAAAACATCAGTCTAAGAGCCTGTGTGTGCATGTACGTGCATGTGTGTCTGTGTGTGTGTGTGTGTGTGTGTGTGTGAGTACTCACTTGGATGTAGAGTTGGCACATGTTGTCCCAATCTGTCATCTTTGAGCATGTGCAGGAGCGTTGTCTTGCCAGCATTGTCCAGGCCAAGAAATACTAACTTGCCAGATTTCTTATACAGTCCTAGAAAGAAAAAGAAAAATTTTGCATTACAGGGCAGTGTTTAAAAACAAAAACGTTTACAAACCAGTTACAAAAGAGAATGTTTCCCGGGAAGTGTCATGTTGGTACAAAGATATTCCTGGCACACAAAGAGCATTCATGACGTATAAGAACGACATGTTTTGCTTTTGAACACCTTGTGACTAGATTTGGAAAAATGCATTACCAATAGTAATACTAATGACACTTTCACTATAGTTAATCAGGCTAAAAGGGGGATTTCAATTTAAAACACTTCTGGGGTCATTTTCACATCTACCCAGGCTTTTGTGTGCACCCCAGACGATTTTTAGGTAGCTTGCTTCAATATTTAGATATTTGATAACAGTGTGAGCAAATCCCCCCTCCCCCATCCAAAAGTAGCCCATTCAACATCAAACTCCACGTTAGACTCATTGTAAACACACGTCCCTGCTTCTCATGACTGATATTGTCCTTCCAATGAATGTATTGACCTTCATTTTTGAATTAGTTATTTCATTATAAATGTCTAACGTTAGAAACAAAGACCTTTTTTAGCGCAAGTCCACATAGTAATACGGTTTCAAGCTTTTTCTTCTTCTTAGATTTCGTTTCATGGCAAAATCAGGAAGAAGCGAAGGTTGCAAACGAGGACTAAAGGCTCCTACCCACTAGGCGACAAACCCTCCGATTCTAGGGCCGACTGACTTGGCTGAAAAATATTCAGCGACCACAATGAAGCCACCGACTACCATGGCAACAGTCTGAAGCTGAGCTGTACCCACCGTTCTCCCATCGTTGGTCGAACCGCTCGAGGTAGGTACAGAGCGGGCTGGCTAACGCGATCGCGTCTGTCTGTGATACATAGGATGTCTACAGTACGAGTTCAACACTAAACTGCCCGGTTCTACTTCCTGCATTTGTAAAGGAAACCAACTAAACAGTGTAAAATATTAACATAATGAAATAACTAATCGAAAAATGAAGGTCGAGACATTCATTAGAACGACAATATCAGTCATGAGAAGCAGGGACGTGTGTTTACAATAAGTCTATCATGGAGTTTGATGTTGAATGGACTTCTATTTGAAATCTAAATCTAAATATTGAAGCAAGCAACCTAAAAACTGTCAGTGAAAATGACCCCAGAAGTCAAATTCCTCTTTAATTGCTTACTTAGCCAACCATTCATGCTAAAACCAAAATAGCCTTAGCAAGTGCTTCAAAAGAGGAAGCGATGGCAACCAGATGCCCTTTGCTCTCATGTGAAACTTCACCAGTCAATGCGTGTCACTTGTTGACGAGTCAGCGTTTGTTGGCGAGTCAGCGCTTGCCGGTGATGACATTGCCGACTGTGGCTCACTAGTAAACAGCGGTGCGGCAACTACCCGTCGGACAGGGAAAGCAGGACTAGCGGCTCTGGGCTCTCCACAACATGTACGCACAAAACACCAGGAGCCTGAGAGAGAGGCCGTTGGGCCACTTCCACACAGAAAGATCCACACGAATGGCTATGACACGAGGGAAACGTGATGTCACATCACCCTTCACACAGATCACGTGTGTGAAGGGTAGGGCTGGGGTAATTTGAGCACACGTAAACTTAGTGTTCTAGATAAAAACATAGAAAGAGAGACAGATTGAAATAGATTCAAAGGCCAGGATCTTCAGTCATCCTATCTTCATTCGGAAATACGTCTCTTTAGAAAGCATTGAAGTATACTCACTGTTAGGAGAGTTAATAGTGCCCGTCTACCTGATCCAATAGGTGGTTATATGGATCAACAAGAGCAGCCAAAAATATGCTTTGCTTAAAGTTAAATGCTAAATGTTTTTAGCATTTAGTTTCATTCTAAATTGGTCAGTCAGATTCTTTGCTGAAAGCTTTTTCAAGCTTCTCCTCTGTATCGGATGGGGGAGGGGGTTGATTAACGCAAAGAACATAAGAGGCACATTCCACTCATTAGCACCTTTCTCAAGGCAAAGTAGTGAAAAATGACGTTATCTAAACCACAGACATCAATATGACCTATTATAATTCAATTTATGCATACGTCAATGATGATAATGAAGGCATATGATGTCATTGTGCTAATGGAATTGTTATTAGCAATTGGCTAAAACATGGGTAAAACTTAGGGACCTATATATGTGGCTGTAAATGCACCACAAATACAATACAAATCAAGTACTGTCATCACTGTTGCCCATAGTAATAAGCGTTCCAAATTCAGTCAAATCAAGTAAAGTCCTCCTTGGGAAGCCTCAAAAGATCTAACGACTCTGCTTAACATCATATAGTATATTTTTATTGTTTTTTTTGTATAAAAAAAAAATAGTAGACCTGTGTGTTTTATTTTTGCTTACCAATAAACCCAATAAAGTACCAAAGATTTTTTATAACAATATTAATGTGTAACGTTGCTTTGATTTTCATAGCCTACATATATGCGATTGATGTGAAACATTCAGGTGTCACAATTACGGTAGGCTACAAGGCAGTAGTTTAATATAAATACGTTACATACATATGTTTATATGTTTAAACATGTAGTATACCAGACTTATAGTCTGCACAGGGTTATTGTGGTTAGTCTGTGTGAGATTAATGTACATCACTGGGAGTAAGTAGTAACTCAATTTAAATAAATATTCTATAAAACATACTTCACAATAATATTAGTTATTTTGGTCCAAGTGCAACTGCTTCAAATTAGTAATGGTTTGGTCTGCTATAGATTTCATTATTAGTCTTATAGTAAACCTGCACCTTTAGATAAAAGTTGATAAAAGTCCAGCCTGCTGGATAAAAGTTGAACTGCGGCCTCTCAGCTACAGCGGGGATCATGTTTACAGCGTATAAAGTCGCGTAATTGCTTGTAACCTTGTTTTCCGATACCATTTCGGAATTTTAAGAACATACACGTGTAAACAAGACATATTTAGGAAAAGTCACGAAAGGGCGATGTTGAAATTTGGTTGAGAGTTTTACAAAAAAGAATTGCTTTACTAGCCGTCAAATTGACCCCCTCAGGGCGGTTCTAGTGCCAACTGCCAAGACTTGGCAGTTGGCATATAACCCAAAATAATATCAACGCTTCACCCGACTGAATATAGTGTAAAGCTTCCTTCATCAGTGAATCTGTGCTATGGCGTCGTCAAGTTTTTCTCCTTTAAGTGATCCGGTAAGTTACGAGCCAGCGTAACATTTTTCAGTGTACTTTTGTCATGATTGACAAGAGGGTAGAATAGGCCCTCTGGGCAGCCCTACTTCTTCAGCCTCTCATGTTGGACTGAGGGCAGACTGGACGCAGTGTTGGCAATCTCCTCTTGAGGTACAAAGTGGTATTATGAGACGGTACGGGCTAGCGCTAGCTGGGCTAGCTGCTAACTTAAGTAACTATCTCTGCAATACACAATACACGTCTTTGACAAAGGCAAAACTTATTTCTTCACATTCTGTTGATAATTGGAGTTAATTTTTTAATGTTACACCAATAAAGACGTGTGTGTGTGTGTGTGTGTGTGTGTGTGTGTGTGTGCTCACCTAGAAACTGCAGTACACTAGTGAAACCACTACAAAGCCAATCAATTAGCGATGCCATATCCAGAGCTGTTGAATCCTGCAGGGGAAAAGAAAAACAAATGTGCATGTGCATCAGCAGAAGAAAAAGAACACTATAAAATCAATGGTAGGAATTAATTATAGTACGTTTAGCTAGCTGTGATATTGGTCTAGAAAACTAGAAAAACAGCCTTAGTACATATATCTTAGTGTGTACTGTTAAGATTATGTGTTTATATTACCAAACATATTACCAAACAAAGAAAACAATAGATAAGTGCTAGGGTAGTGACTAATCATTTTAACATTAGTCAGGATCACTGTACACTACAAGATGGGTCAAAATTGGGACAGTGTAGCAGCACTAGCTTTGGATCCCTATTGTAAGATTAGAAATTGTGATTATAAGTTGCGTGTTGCCTACCTAACATGGGAGGTTAACCCCTATAGATTGACAGTACAAGATGACAGGTCTACTCTAGTCTAGTCTAATTTCAGTTCTGACAAGAGGCCATTTGCCACAACCTATCAGTGATTTTCAACCAGCGTATGATAAGAACAATGGAACTTCTACAAGAACACCCAGCGATTATCTTGTATCAGTAACAGTGATTATCTTGCATCAGTGGGGCTCTTTGGACAGGCGGTTCAGAGCAATGGTCATCAGATACTCGTTCACACACATCCCAACTGCAATCAGATCTGTGTTGCCACTGAACAAAAACTTAGGCTAACATTTAAAAGAACACCATTCACAATGTTTGGCACTAGGCCTTAAACAATTCAGAAATTGACAGAATTAATTGATTATACATTTTGATAATCAATGTTTATCTCAGTAAGATCATTATAAAAAATAGATCATTAAAAAATAAAACGTTTGGCTGCCTATCAAAAAAACATCAGCTTCTTTCCTTACATACAGGCATACAACACACAAGTGAGGACACGTCTGCAGTCATTGTTGTGCAACATGCAAACAACTCATGGGCTAAAGAGTACAGTAGGCAAAGGTCAAAGCCATGCAAATGACAGCTGAACCACACGTCAGCAGCAGCTAGACTCCGGTCCCCCATCATTCCCTCTGCCTACCCAGGCTGAACAGTGTGACACAGTGGGCCGGTGTAAGAGGCTGAGGCTCCCACGTGTGCAGCATTAAAGTCAGCTGCATGCCGGCGAGATGGGCACCAACATCCACTTTCAACGAGCCACTTCTCTAACAATTAGCGTATGCACTATACCAACAGCACCTCACATAGACATACTTTATGTCAATAGATGTCTTTGAAGTTGCCCAACTGGCCTGGGTATTGGGAAGACAATAAACAAGATTTGTGTTTGTGATTGTGGCTAGTATAACTATTGACTCAATAGTGAGGTGATCAGAGACGTTTTAAATGGCTAAAAGGTGGGAATTTAAGTATTAAATATACTAAATATGAAATATAACAGTTTATCAACATAAAGTGTAGAAATCTAAATAGTTTTCATGAAACAGTGACCCAGGCCTAGAGAATGTTTCAAAGAGTAATATTAACATTTCAAGTTATGATTATGAAACTGAAAAAAAGGTTTTACAGTCCGAGAGTGATCTCTCATCAGCAATATACATATATCCACAGTTGGAACCGTCAATCGATACAAGAGGCTTATATCATTAAAGATCTAAATACAAAAAAGGACAAAAGCAAAATCACATTTCCAGACAACGTGTAGACTAACTTGAGACACTTAAAATATAGACGACTTTAAGGATGTCATTGACGTCTCTGACCGTTGTAAAAACCAAAATGTATTTTGAGCGCTATATTCAAAACTAAATATGTGCAGTAAAAGTGTAGCTACATATTTGCCATACACAATGCAAAAGGAAACATGGGGACAGCTAAATATTAGACTCGACTGTCAAACCAGTATAGCCATTAGTCCCGTTACTAGAGGTTTTACTTCACATAAATGGAGCTTTCGTGGACTCGAAAACACATTAAAATACTGACATAACGGGGATATACAATGAAGCCCGTTTGGATATATTATTCTCTAACATTAAGGTGAGGCCGGCTAACAGGGTCGCTAACACGAACCTTCTAGCTACGTGTCATGTCCCGATACTACGTAGCACTGCTAGCAATGCTACATTAGCTAACCAGCGGGTTGAAACACTCTGGAAATAAGAAACATATTTGTATTTATCAAATGGTGAGTTTAAGTCCAACATTTCGATTACATGTGACATTATTCAGTTGTATGGTTATCCTGGGTTGTATGTGCTTTAATACTGCGTACAGTTTAGGGTTACCTTCATTAGCCACTATAACAACTGGCTAGCTGTGTAAGCTTGTGAGCGTCAGCTCTCACATCGATCTTTAAGACGTACTATATTCCCATCGTTGCAAATATATTGACAGACTTACCCGATTGCTATGTGTAGATAAATTCTCCAAGTCTGTACACCTTTATAACCAGGTCCTGAAGACAAAAGAAAGCCTTTAAATGTCGGTCTTCTTTTGCTTTCGTGTTTTGTTACTAAGCCACGACACTGCAATGGCTATTCAACAACTCCCAGATTCTGCCCAGCCGCTTCCTGTTTATGTTTCACAATCACCTTTCCGGTAGGGATACAAAAAGTTGAATTAAAAGATAATACTCTCATTAAAAAATATTAAACATACAAATAAAGTTTGAATAACAAAAAAATATTCTGTTTTAGATATGTTTAAATAGATCGCGTTTTTAAATATGTATCGAATTTTTATATATATATAAAAGAGGTGATGCCATTAGGTTAAGCCAGACGAATTGTTCTGCTACAAACGGCAGTGTTTATCACTTGGTGGTTTGGTTTAACGTCACGTGTTACTTTAGCATATACATATATGATAAAGCCGAAACAGCGAACAGGTCCACTATTTTTTAAGAAAGATGAGAACATTTGTGATTTGTGATTCGTTCTGTCTTCTTGTTTCCAGTACACTGAAAATACAGAGCACAAGAGGAAATGCCACGTGTAAGTACTGCGCATGCCCGAGGAATACGTTGATCCTGCTAGACTATCCCGACTTCCTGTGGAAGGAGAGAAGTGTTTTACACCATTATCTTGACAAGGCCTACACCCGTTTATACTCTAACGGGCAATGGCTGTCAACCCTGTGAGATCTAACTAGTCAGGGAGGTCATTTTTTACAATATCACAGGACGTCGACGCCACTACTTTAATTAGACGTCCTGCCGTCACCCGGTTTGCGTTAATTCGGCAACCCTGTTAGCTGAAGACGCAAGCTAACGCTAGTCGTTTGCAAAGTAAGATTCTCTAATTCTGATCACGGTGTCTATTTCGAGATGTCAAGTGCGGGGTTTAACTCTCGTAACGGGACAGGACAGACCTATGCAAATGGTAAGTAGCGAACGTGAACATATAAATCATATCTGCCCCTCTATCGGTTAGCTAGTTGTGTCGCTTATATTAGCACGCTAACTCCGCTAACGCTAGTATTAAGTGTGCCTTCCCAACTTAACATTTGCAGCTGCTTGTGGTCTGTAAGCTTCATATACTAAAATTGGCATCGCGGAACATGTCGAAATAAGGTTATCGTTAAACAACCCGAAAATATCAAAATAATAAAATATTAAATTACTGCTAGCTAGTTTCTGGTTGTTAGCCTGTGATGGTGAGGTATAACTACTTGATTAGGTCTGTCGGCAAACAATTGAACTAGCCAAGTATAACGCAATGTTAATGTCCTTGCGAAACAACCGCTACATACACCCATACATATTTGGTCAAGTGCGTTATTTCGTTTATTAAAGATGTTGAGATAATAACCGTTATTTTAGGCCTAGTAAAATGAATACAAAGATAAATGCAAAGTAAGTCACGGGATGCCAACTGGGTTATGTGTTGTTGACATATTAGAACTTGTCATTTAGTATTTATTGTTAGAGTCCCACACACTTCTTCCACAGATGGAAGCGGAATATAACTCCCTGGCTGGGTTTAATTTCACGTTTCACTGTACATGTGGCAGATTGGGAAAGATCCAGATGTGTTGCCAAATAACGTTATTGTTACTCATCCATAACCTAGTTCATTTTTAAGCTACTGCCACATCCCTATTCCCGATATAATTTAAAGTGATAATCACAAATCATACTGTCTCAATCATTGCTTTATGGGTGTTTTTAAGCTATGGAGCCAGGAATCTGCATTTGCAGTTCTATCACAGTTAGCAGTTTGAAACTATTCGTCAGTTCATCATAGTCTCTGTTGACTAATCATCTCCCAAGTAGCTTGTCACATCACTAATCTTGTTCCTATCTCTCCTCCAAGCAAAAGACCATTAAACAGCTATATTATTGCTGTCCTTTGAACTCTGATCAATTTGAATCAAACACGTCACAGTAGAAACTAACACAAAACCAATGTCTTGAGGTTTCAGTTTGTTGAATGCTTCTTCAACCTTATTTTTCATATTGGTTCTTCATTCTTCTCTAATAAATTATTTAGAATAATTAAATATGAAGCCATATTCTTTACTAAAAAGTAATAACGTGTACATTTATTCATCTGCATCACGAGTAGTAGGGGGTGGAAGACAGGGACAGAAGAGAAGTGAGAGGATTATCAGTTTTAATCTTGGCTCATTAAAGAGAGTTGTATTCTAATCCCTCTGCACTTAGCCAATTTGTCCTCTTTGGCTAGCTATCCACTAGGCTAAGTGGATAGAGTTGAAACTGTTATCACCATGTATTGGCACACTTTCAAAGTGAGAATGATGTGTTGGAAATAGCCTATTGGTTATCGGTTGTCTGTTTGCCCACAGTTTGGAAAATGTTCCATTCTTTAGGTAAATTGAAGGTACGTTCAAAAGCTTGTTGTTGACACAAGTAATTTAGCTTTGTTTAAGTAGATGATGCTAGATCTTCTAACCTGCCTCTATTTTTAAGGTCCTTCCCAGAACCCAGGCATGGGCTACAACATGGGTCCCCAAGCGCCATACAACCCAATGCAGACCAAGGGCCCAGTGGCCCCTGGAGCTGGACTCTACAACCCTGCTCCTTACCAGTCGGGCCCCCCAGCAGGTTCCTACCAGCCCGGGCCCCCTACCGGTCCCTACCAGCCCACTCCATCAGTCAGTTCATACCATGCTCTCCCAGGTCAGTCCCCGTTGACCAGACCCCCAATGGGAGGTCCACCACCACCGCTCACCCCTCCACAGTCGAGCAGTCCCGCTCCCAGGATGCCGCCTGCGCAGGCTACTCCTCCACCCCCTGCTGCCACCATGCACAATTACTATCCAAACCAGCAGCAGCATCAGTCACCATCTCCTGCCTGGCAGTACGGTGCTGCTCCACCACTAGTCGGAGCACAGACCCCCATGAGGGCACCCCCACCCGGCCCTGTGGGCAATCACGTGGGGCCGATGAACCCAGCAGCAACACTACCCCCTCCCCAACCATCGCCAACATTGTCGGCGGGGTATGCTCCTACACCACTAGCTCCAGTCCCGCCCAGCGCCGCGACTACCTCCAGACCGGGCCCTCCCCCCCTCCACGGATATGCAGGTAGGAACTCCCATGGGGGGGGGGGTCGTAATGCTGCTAATGACTAATCCTCTGCTTGCAGAATGTCAGCATTTAATACTCTTTGAGGTAACATGAAAGCAGCTCAGCAGCGCTGACTACTTTAGCGCCTAGTACAGGGGTGTCAAACTCAGTCACAGAGAGGGCCAAAATTAAAAACTGGGACTACGTCGAGGGCCAAACAGGTCAACATTTTTTATTTATTTTGGGAGGATTATTTAAATGTAATTAAAAGTGACGAAAAAAAAGCGAAAAAGCGATGACTTCTGGCCTCTGATGAGTGTGCAATAGAGTAGCGGGAAGGTGCAGCTGGGCTTGCAGGTCTTGGCTGTGGCTGTTGCAGTGCATTCTGCATATCAGCGGCAGGGTTGCCAGATCAGGTTCACAGTTTCCAGCCAGCCCAATCACAGCTTAAAATCTGCCCAATTCAATAAAAACCAGAACAAATCATAACCTTAATATAACATAACAAATTTCATCTACCCGCCCAACGCTATTTTTCCCGCACAATGTAATCAAAATAAGCCGAAACCGCCCAATCTGGCAACACTGATCAGCGGTGTGCGTCCTATATATCGGTGGGTCAGTTATGATAGACATATATTTTCTCGCGGGCCGGATATAATTGTACGGTCCGCGGGCCTTGAGTTTGACACCCCTGGCCTAGTACATGCTAGCTACATGTTTTATTTGGTATTTTAACAGGACATTGTGGCAAAATAAATATTAGTCATATACATGCAATGGTTACTGTTTTTAGTGCGACAGTTTACTTGCCACGTTATGCTGCCGATTTAGATCTAGCCGGCTGATTGCTGTCCTGTTGGCCCTGAACATTGCCCTTTGCACCTACACAGTGACACTACACAGTGACACCTACACAAGTTGGCCATTCTTGCTCTCTTTCAATTTCTCATGCTCTATCTTGATTTCTTTTTGTGGAGATTGGTGTACTGACTTTTTTTTTCAGCAAAATGCTGATATTCTCCGTATGCATTTCTGTCAACACAACATGGTTGAACATCAGACCTAGTTAGAACTGGATAAAATGACCCGTTGCACAAATATTTGGTGATGTGTTTGTTCTTCTGAAGCAACAACCAATTTGCATACTGGGAAAGTTCTGAATCAAATGTCAAAATATCAAAATTTAACTTCTCAAGGATAGTGAGAATTCATTAATTATGGCGTCAGATTTATAAAAAAATATATAATAATATATAACATTAAAAAATCAAATTATAATACAAATTGATACACACATAAGTAAAACATTACAGACTATTAATGTCAAGCATAGTTTTATCTTGTATGCAATGCATATATATGAGTTCCGGGCGCACAGACAAAAAAATCTAAATGATTTTACATGAACTAAGCTACTAACTAACTTTAAGCGTAATAATATCGTGTTATTAATAAACATGCATTTGCGTCACTCACGGTCCACGGAATAATAGGTCGTTCATACGGGAGGGGAAGCCTAGAGATCGTTCTACACAACAGCAGCGGCTTCGACTCGGACATAAACATCTCGCATTCCGTATTTGCGATGTCCGTGTAGCTCACTATGTTTTTTCATTATTCTCTAGTTGATCGTTTACTGCTCTCCTAACTGGGGTGACAATGCTATGCTCACCCGTGAGGAAGTAAGAACGCTCAATGTATTCGTGTTCAATCTAGTGTGTCGTTCACGAGCGCACTACAGCACTATAGATAGTTTTTAAAGCAACCTATGATGTATTGTGTGAAATTAAAACAAATAAACAAATTTTCATTCGCATTTAATTTTTTTAACTTGCAAATGCAAGTGAAATGCTCGCACTATAGAGCCCTGTTTAAAAGACAGGCCTTTCTTAGTCATGGAAAATGAGAAACGTGCGAGTTTTCCTTTTTGTATCAAGGAGCAAAAAAGTTGTAGCATGACGTGTTTGTGTTAATTTGCCTTACATCGGCCCTGCGATGTGACTATTGCCATCCGCACATCGCGATGACGATGCTGAAACGATATATCGTGGAGCCCTAGAAGAGAGTTTGCATAGTCTTGATTCTGCAGTCCCAGATTCGCGGATTTACATTTTGGTGCTCACGTCCTCTCAAACAGCTACACTGATAGGTTCGTTGAAAGTGCACGTTCATGGTAGGCTTTAAAAGCCAACATCAATCACACACCAAAAATGAGAAGTATGGCTTGCCACCATAATTACAACAGTAGCAGTGCACCACTGTCTTACGGCGGCCAAGAGGTTGTCATGATGATGATGACAATTCAAACTTATTTATACGTGATACAGAATTGACGAATGAAATGGAGATTGGCACTGCACACACATTGTAGATAGTTTGTTTGTATTAACTATCTAGATAGGTTAATGAGAAATGTACTCCATAATACCACTGTACTAAAAAGGAATGTATTTTCTTTTGTTCATAACCAGGAAATGCTCCTCCAACAAATCCTATGGCCCCCCAGCCGTATCAGCCGGGCATAGCTCCTTATGGGGCTCCACCCACTGGACACGCCATGCCCCCTATGGGACCCCCACCTATGGGCAATGCTACCCCTCCACCCCCCAAGGCAGACGGTAAGTTTTCTACCCCTCAGCCGATGCTGGGAATTATGATAAATATTAAAGTGTTAAAATCATGTTCAAGTGTAATCTGTATCTAATCATTACAGGAAAGTGATCCAATGTTCAGGTCTATTGAATGTTATAGTTGACCGAAATGAAAAATGTCTTGCATTTGTCATAATTGTTGTGAATTATTTCATGCTAAAACTGAAATATTGTCACATTACACAAATTGAGCTATGGGATAAAAAAAATATGACAACTTGTCTACGGGCACTCTGTCGCATGGCAGATATTTCACACACAGTGCAATGGGGTCAGCTCGGGGCGGAGAGCAGTGTTTCGCCTCTCCTGCCTCCCGTCTCTGGTTCTGACTCCTGCCTCCTCTCCTTCCTTTCCATGCCAGCTCAGTGTGAGGGGAGTGCATCTAGCACTCACACCCCCACTGAGCCCGACAGCGAGCAGGGGGACATTGAGTGTCCAGGTCTGGTTTAGTTCATCTGTCTGTCTGTCAGTCAGTAGTAGTCGTAGTAGTCCTGGTGGTTCCAACGCTCGCCTTTGCATGCTACCCTTCCATGTATCTCAGAATGTACTTTTTTCCCCTTTCTATCATTCTTTCCAAAGGTACAATTTGTTTCTTTTTGTTCTTGTAGTTCATGTGCAGAACACCATGTGTAAATTACAGTGGATCATATATTTTTTGAAATTTGGTAAATTTAGTCATATCTCAATCTATCTGCATTCTCAGTCCCTACTTGTATTTGCTGGTTTTAGCGTATGCCACACATGCTAGTAATTTAAACTTTAATTAGAATGGATGGACAAATTATCTCTGTTGAATAACTTGAGTGTACAATTAAAAGCAAAGTGCTTCATAGCCTATTATTTTGGGCCACCATGTACTACCTGATTACAACATGCACATCCTAGAAACTGGTCCAGAGACAGACCCATCCCACTCCACTTTAGTGTCACAATTTATAGTTCATTCATTTCTAATGTCATCTGATGTGCATTCCATTAGTATACCTGTGTCCTTCCCTTCCGTTTTCTGACAGTCTTTCCTTCCCATCTAGTGTGGTGTTGCTAGCTGCGGTGGTAGCGTCTGTATGTCAGAACTGGTTTATTTCAGTGTGTGATTGTGTCATTGGTGCAGGGCCTGTAGCCGGCAATGGCATCAAAGATCCATACGGCTTTAATCATGTGGAAAACAAAATAGGTAAGTGTGGCCGCCGGGCAGTGATACAAGGCTTTGGTTGGTGTATCGCCCATAAAAACAAGCATTGTTCTTCTGTATTCATACAATGTTTATTTGTTTGTCTGAATTAATAAATCGGGTTATGTCATGTTACAGGTACGAGTGGCAGTACTCATTTGTCATTTATACATACATGTTTTTGCTATTTGCTTTTCTCATTTTTTTTAGAACAATTGAAAGTGTTCATTAATAGAACATTAATAGAAATGCATATAGCAATAAATCGTATGAAATAATTACCTTTTAAAGTGGTCCAGAATCCTTTCTGAGCATGCGCTGAATTGACCCCCCCCCCCCATCTCTCTCTTTTCCAGCTGGTCCACCTCAGCCCGCACCACCCGGCAGACACCTGGGTCACTACCCGTCCCTCCCTCCCGGGTACCAGAACACATCGACGCCCCCCATGCACCCTCCCATGCAGACTGCTCCATCGCAATACCCCCAGCAGCCCCAGCTCTACCAACAGGTGACCTGTACCATCCTTGCTGTTATGATGATGATGTTGTTGTTGTAATTGTTGTTGTAATGACCCAAATGCTTTGTTTTACATTCAAAGATGAACCTTACCGATCTTTGATTTGCTAGTTTTTAATTGATTTTGAAGTACATTACATGTGCTGTCGTTGTTGCATGCTTGTGGTTGACTGCAGTAGAACAGAATATGGCATGACATTTATGTTGGCACTCTTAAAAGTGCAGTCTGCATTGTAATATTGGACTAGGACTTGGAGTCTTTACAGTTATATTTTGTAATCTTTGAGAGGACTTCCTCATTTCCGTCAAATAATTTAAACCAAGGCTCACAGTAATGATTCCATCTTTGCTTTTTACGTAACGCTGTATTGAGATGGACACATCCTTGGCTGTGTTAAAGCTGGTGTAGCTTAGATTTGACAGTTGCAAAGGGAGAGGGCAAAAAAGAGCAAAGGAGAGCAAGATTTAATAAACAACACAAAACGCCCCCTCCCTATGTTTTGCCACCATTGAGAAGTGTTGCATTCACGCACCTGTGATGGAGCTATAATAAAATTAATACAATTCAGTCTTACCTGCAGCATCTTTGAATGTACACAACACCGAAGTAGTATTTATAGTCGCCGTGATGCGCCTTTTGTGAAGTGCGTAGATAGTCGCCATTTTGCCACAAACTGCACACACAGCAACTTTCTGAGGTGAGCGGCACGCGACAAACCGCCGTATGAACCGAGCGCGATGCCCATGATTGTGTCATTTGTGGTTCGCGCTGCCTCGCACAGTTTGCGCGCGGTCACTATTAAATTAGGTTTGACTCTTTTATATCTAGTCCACACTTGCAGTGTGTGTGTGTGTGTGTGTGTGTGTGTGTGTGTGTGTGTGTGTGTGTGTGTGTGTGTGTGTGTGTGTGTGTGTGTGTGTGTCTTGCAGTCATCGGGTGGGCCAGGCCTCACCCAGATGAGCTCCTCCCTGGCCTCTCTGAGCCTCCAGGCCAGCACCCCAGAGGCCCTAAGGGTGGTCAACCTGCTGCAGGAGAGGAACCTGCTGCCGGCGGGGCCCATCACTGCTCCCACGCCCCCTCTGCCCCAAGACCTGCAGAAGGTCAACTGCAACCCAGAGTAAGACCCCCACCGCCATCCTCAATATTGATGGTTAAATGGTTACAATGATTACATTGCACCACAACTTTACTTATTTCATTATTACACTTAAGTGAGGGCATGATGTTTATTCATTCAAATTTATAAATTATTGTTAAATATGGATTCTATTATTCTACCTAATTTATTGCTATACAATTCACCCTCATGTATTACTATACATACCATATATTTTGTTGCGATGTGTTTTAACACATTTAGGGAAGCCTAGCGACGTGCCAATGAGAGTATATATAATTCCAGATATTTAAATGAGCTAATGACTCCTCCTCCCTATCGCCCTCTCCTCCCTCCCCTCCATTCCTACAGAGTTTTCCGTTGCACTTTGTCCAGCATCCCTCAGACCCAGAACCTGTTGAACAAAGCCAAGCTGCCACTGGGTCTGCTTCTACACCCGTTCAAAGACCTCTCGGTAACTTTGGTAAAATGAAATCACATCTATCAGTCTAATTCAATGTAGCAGACATTCTGGGGTTGTCCTTTCATAAGAATACAAAGCTATTATAAACCAAGATTTAAAAAAAATATCAGAATTGTCTCAATACGGTGGTTGATTTATTTATTTTCTCTGTCTCTCCCTTGAAGCAACTTCCCGTGGTGACGTCGAGCACCATCGTACGGTGTCGTTCCTGCAGGACCTACATCAACCCCTTTGTCTCCTTCCTGGACCAGAGGAGATGGAAGTGCAACCTCTGCTACCGGGTCAATGATGGTGAGGGGGGTATATTGGAAACATATCAGAAAGAGTTGAAAGCGCTTTTACTCAAATTAATTGTCCCTTTGCCAATGAAAAATCCAAATGAAAAATATGTTCAGTCAATAGGCTCAAGCCTATTTTCATACCAAATTTCAAAGCATACAGAGCGTGAATTTCGCCTCATATTTGTAGCATGACACAAATAACTAGACATTTATTGTTTTAACGGTGCAAAGCACACAGAGCGCGAATGTAGCGTGGCTGTATTTTTTCAGACTCAACTGTATTTTGGACGTGAAAAACATTCTTTTGCGTCTGTCCCGACACGGCCGTGTGTGCTTTCGGCTTTACGCTGAAAGTTCCGACATTATTTCTTATGAAGCATTATGATCTTTGTAGATTTTAACCAATTTTTAAAATATCTAAATCGTTTGGGTCAGCATTTGTGTAGTGTGGTAGTCATGTGATGGGCGAGCAGTGCGTGGTAACTTAACGTCTTGTCTCTCTATATATCTCTCACTCACTCTCTGGTCTGTTCTCCAGTGCCCGAGGAGTTCATGTACAACCCCATCAGCAGGTCATACGACGAGCCACAGAAACGACCTGAAGTCCAGAACGCTACCATCGAGTTTATAGCGCCCTCTGAATACATGGTACCACGACCCCTCCATCTGCATTTAATTATATCAATATTAATGACGTCTTGGAGTTTTAAACATTCAGTGTCTCTAATGTATAAAAGGGGAATTTAAACTATCAAGTTTTTTTCTTTCTTACCAATACAGGGCTAATTACCATAGGCAACATCCCCTTAAGTGATTTAATAATAATGATAATAATGAATTTGTATTTGATTACATAATCAAATATAGTTCTTCAAATAAGGTTGATGCCAAATGTGTGCCTGTTAATTTTGGCTAGCTGTGCATATTCATATTCCTTGTGTATTAATGAATGTTTTCTTGGCATTAATACAAAAATCGAATTCTGAATTGAAAACATCAATTATATTTTCTCTCGTACAATTTTCAATTAAATATATGTAAAAGTGAATTAACAAATCACTGCTTTATATTTTTATTAGCATGTTTACGTACAACCCCAACATATTTTTTTGTACATATACTAGGTGCTCTAGTGTGGAACATCTTCCTGCTCTGTGTTTAATGACACCTCTCTGCTCCTCAGCTGAGGCCGCCACAGCCTGCCGTTTACCTCTTCGTCCTGGACGTATCCCACAATGCAGTGGAGACGGGCTACCTCAATGTGGTCTGCCAAACGCTGCTGGATAACATCAGCGCGTATGTACCGCCTTATTGCACTGTAGAGACTACTGTGCCGTTTCAAAAAAAAAAATATATATATATTAAATGAACAACACCGGAAGGGGTTACTTGAAATGCAGTTCAAATAAGAAACCAATGGGGTGATCTTCTCCACCTCCCTCTTACTCAAACATAGACACCGTGAGGAATCAGCAGGGTAGCGGAGCGCTGTCTGTATAGCTAGATATGAATATATGTGTGTAGCTTCATACACGGCTATGTATTGTATTATTTGAGCTTTTAGAGAAATGTGTGTGTCGCATGAACACATCTTGCTTAGTGATGGATGATATTTGGGCAAATCAAGACTTAAAAAAATAATCAAATAAGCTAAATACCTTGACCCTTGGTTTATTTGCGTAAGCTCACAGTGGGCCTCCCGCCCCCTGGTGGAGATTAACGCAGCTCCTATCTGTAGCACTTGTCCCTTGTATTCACTGCCCACGCCTGTCTGTGCCGCAGGCTCCCTGGCGACACGCGGACTAAAGTGGGCTTCATCACCTTCGACAGCACCATCCACTTCTACAACCTCCAGGAGGGGCTGTCCCAGCCACAGATGCTCATCGTGTCCGACATCGACGGTAAGGGGGAGGCTAAGGCTAGCATAGCAAATGTTTACCGTGCAAAAAGTTGAACTCTTATGAACCACGCTAGGATGCTCATCTGGGCTCAAAAAAACTAGATGTTGCAATAAAGTTTGTTCAAGCAGCCGGAAGCGATCTGAATTATATATTATTTTAAGATTTAATATAAGGGTTGCACAATAGTTATTTAACCATCTTCATTTTAACGCATAATGGGAACATAACTGTTACATTTTTCCTCTGCTAGATATATTTTTACCAACACCAGATAGCCTTCTAGTGAACCTCAATGAATGCAAAGAGGTAAGAAACATCTCTATGTTGTGTAGACTGTTTGTATAATTTATAATATTTGTATAAAATAATTTATTTAGATTAAACATTCTTATCCTCAGTAGTAGTACTACTGTAATTGGATATGTTGACACATACAGTGGATATTTGTGAACTCACCTATGTCAAACGTTCATTCGTCTACATATCGACACCATCATTTCCATAACAAATGGAAATGATGCGGCCCTATCCCAAATCCTCCACTACTACTAGGCTTACACCCATTTGAAAACACACACACACACCCACTTCACTATCATTGAAACATATCCAATGCAAGTCACTGTTGATGTCCGTTCCAGCTTGTGCAGGACCTGCTCAAGAGTCTGCCCCACATATTTGAGAAGACCATGGAGACCCAGTCTGCCCTGGGCCCGGCGCTGCAGTCGGCCTTCAAGCTTCTGTCTCCCACCGGAGGCCGTGTGTCTGTCTTCCAGACCCAGCTGCCCAGCCTGGGCGTCGGGGCGCTCAAGTCCAGGGAAGACCCCAACCAGCGAGCCTCTGCCAAGGTATAGTCGTGGGACGTGAAGCCCATTCATCCATGAGAGAACGAGTAAAATAACACAGGAATAACTACAAAGAATGGGTTGGGTTCTGTTATTGTTATTATTACAATATTTATTAGTGTTATATGGTACATATACAGGTCTTACTTTGACAGATCAACATCTGAGCTCATTGCTATGCGAGTAGAGTTACAAGCCAACTTTGCCATATGTTAAATTATATTAGTATTTATTTGCAAAAATTTTGAGAAAATGTCGTTTTACATGAGCATTCTCTCTATTAAAATTTAGCTGCTGATGCCACGTTTGTGAGTTTAGTTGTTTAAACATATGTCCAGAGGTGGCAAAAGTACACACATTCTGTACTTAAGTAGAAGTACAGATACTACACTGAATTGAAAAGGTTTTGAAATGCAAAATGAAGTTATTTTGTATTTGTTAAGTTATGCAAATTACTTAATTAACATTCAAATTATGCTAATAAAACTCTCCACAAAACATTATGCATTTTCCGATAACATGCTGCTTGAAAAAAAACAAATGTAAAGCAGTTATTTTGATTAGCATTGCCCTTTAAGCAGTGGAACATGTCTTGTCCTTGGTATTAACAGGACATTCAGCACTTAGCCCCCGCCACGGACTTTTATAAGAAGCTGGCTCTGGACTGCTCAGGTCAGCAGGTGGCAGTGGACCTGTTCCTCCTCAGCGCTCAGTACTGTGACCTGGCATCGCTAGGTGAGTCTAACACCCTCACTTTTTTATGTGAGGATGCCAGAGGCACATCAAATATCTTATATTTTGATTTCATATTTGTATTTGTATTTCTATTGTAGAATCTCTTCTTTTTATATCTTCATTTTTATTTTATATCCTGTGCAGTTATTGTTTTTTGTCTTCTATTTCTGGACCAATGCATCATAGAAAATTCCTTTACTTGGCTCTTTCTGATTCTGATTCTCACCCTGCTGGTGTGCTAACCATGTAGGCGATATGCCTTGTAGCGACCCGGCGTTCAATTCCGACCTGCAGTCCTATGCTACGTGTCATTTCACGTGTCTTCTTCAACTCACTTTCCTGTCTCTCTTCACTCGTCCTGTCCATAAAGGCACAAAAGCCCAAACAAATATATGATATTATATAAGTGTAAGGAATTCCGCCCTTACGGTCAGGGTTGGAGGAAGGAAACGGAGTCGAACGGCGATTTCGGGAGTATTCTTTATTGTCTCTCACAACAGTCTCCGGGACACCGTGTGGCACATGTACGAGACCCTGTCTCCCACAATGTTCCAAGACGCGGAGGTCATACACAACACGAATGAATATACAACACGAATGAATAGATGAAACACAACACTAATGAATTAAACGTCCATGGACTTCCTCGGGGCACGCCGGCTTCTCCGGGCACGTGGATAAAAGCAGGACCCAGTCTCACTGCGGGAGAGAGCAAAAACACATGACTATATAGCCAACCTCATTAGCCTCATCACCCACAGTCGCGTCAATCCCGGGAATCAGCCGCCCCACTCCCCTTGTTTGCCGCCCGATACCAAGCCACGCCCCCTTTCCCTCCACAATAAGATATCATGATATAAATGTATGCTGTCTCCTCCCTACAGGCTGCATATCCAGGTACTCTGCAGGAAGCGTGTACTACTACCCCTCCTACCACCACCAGCATAACCCCTCCCAGGTGGAGCGCTTCGAGAAGGATCTCAAACGGTACCTCACCCGCAAGATCGGCTTTGAGGCCGTCATGAGGATACGATGCACCAAAGGTCAGTCTGAAAATGTGTCAATGTCAATATTTGTAATCTACGCATGATGTTTTTATTTGTATTCATTTCTTTATATTTCTAAAACGCAAAACGTTGCAGCTGCAGCAGAGTGTGCTACCAAAGAGCTTGCTTGTAAAGGTTTCCCCAGACCGAAAGCTTTAAAAGTAGGGGAAATAATTAAAATTTGCAGAAAATGTTCGCTGTGCAAAATGTCTATGGCATTTCCCTGCAGCACTACCGCCATGCACGAACACCTGAAAACAAAGCAATTCTGGAAGGTGGACCGCCAGAAAAAGCAACAACACCGTGGGTCGATCACACAGTGTTTTTTAAAACGTGCCGCTCACTTTACCATTGTTTTCCTGTGGTACAGCACGCCTGTGCTGAGCTGCTTTCTTTTGATGGGCATGAGAGTTCAACTTTGGGCGCTGGGTGGGGAGCAGCCCCGCTCGTCAACGGAAGAGAAGGTTCTGTGTGATCGGCTCCTTACTAAGTGTAGTCTATTCATGTTTATGAAACAAATTACCAACGCGTTGTTATTAGAAGGGAGAGCTTTTGCCATTGTGGCTGCTACATAAGCTCATTATTAAAGTCATAATCACTCGTTTGCCTGCTACCTTAGATTTTTCAATAGAATCAATCAGTAGAAAAATAATAGTTAGTGGCAGCCCTAGTCTGGGGCACACTCTGGACTATGGTTTAGTCAAACTCTGCCCCGAAATCTTCATCAGCTGGGTTTTTATCAGAGAATTTAGTTGCTTTGTTTATTATTCCCTTTTAATGGGTGGATAGGTTTGAAAAGAATTCCAGAGCATTCAAATAATGTTTGGGTGTATTAGAGATTTGCAAGTCACTACAAGCTACCTACAAACTTGGCATCCAAGTGTTGTGTTGCAGTCTTGTGTAATCACCCTTTTGATAGGACTTATTTGTGTTTTATTGTCTTTGTTTTTATTTGCCTTATATGCCGATACAGATATCCGAGTAAAGTCCCCTTCTTCCCACCTCCTCTCTCTCTCTCCTAGGTCTGTCCATCCACACGTTCCATGGGAACTTCTTTGTGCGTTCCACGGACCTGCTGTCTCTGCCCAACGTGAACCCGGATGCGGGCTTCGCGGTCCAGATGTCCATCGAGGAGAACCTGGTGGACATGCAGGTGGTCTCCTTCCAGGCTGCGCTGCTTTACACCTCCAGCAAAGGTGAGTGACTTAAAAAAATACTTTATTCAACTTTGTGAGCCAATCAGAAAAGGCTCGTTTTACCAGAGATGCAGCTGTTCTGCTGTTCCTGAGGGCTTATTATCTTTATTTGGATACTTTCCCCATTCCACACAATGGACAACAGCATTGGCCACCTGCTGACTTTTGTGACTGACATGTCTGATGGTCAATGAATGTTCGAGTATGTATGATATGTATGTTATGTTTATATGTATGCGAGTGCCAGGGACAGACTGGGTCGTATTCTTCCATATTATTCCAATGGCCGCGCATCGTGCTAGCGATTATATACGAGGTTACATTATTGAAAATTAAAAAACATAGAATATTGCCCACCGGCCGGTTCGGCCTGGAGTGGAGCAGCCATTCGGGACTTTTCGTCCTTCCCTGGCAAGCGCTACCTTTGATGGTTTATATTTCCTGAAGTTGAGATTGGGAGAAATTCAAACCATACTTTTGTTGTAGACATTTTTGGAAATTTGTAGAAGATTTTCATTTTATTTCTTGAAAAAAGTCAGAACAGGAATACTCATTTGTGTTATTGTGAATATTTTTAAAATACAAATGGTGTTGTGTTGACAGCTTTTCACTTTGCCAAGAAAACCAGTTATTTCATCTCTTGGCTATATTGCATATATCACATTGTACATTATATTGAAAACCTTTCTTGGAAGATAATTTAATTACGAGATCTATATCTTTTTATTTTATAACTGATTTAAAGCTGCTGTAGGTAAGATTTGAGAGTTGTAAAGAGAGCAGAAAATAGCAAGTTTTTTAAACTAAAGAACCCCAAAAAAAGACCTCCCTCTCTGCTCCCTCCCTACGTTTCTCCACCATTGAGAAGTGTTGCATTTCACGCACCTGTGATTGAGAGGCAAGATGGATTCCCCAAACCAATCAGGAAAGAGATGCCCTGATTGGTCAGAAATTACCCGGCATGGTCTAAAATTTAAATAGGCTCTTACAGAGGCAGGCACAGTCAACTAGAAACAGAGATTCTCACAGAGCATTTCACTCACTAATAGCTGATGGATGGCAGTGGCATTTCTAACAAATTAAACTGAAATTATAGCTCTTAAATCTTACCTACAGCATGTTTTTAAGTAAAAAAACAAGTATCTATCCTTCCTCTTCTCCCCAGGAGAGCGCAGAATCCGCGTGCACACCCTGTGTCTCCCAGTGGTCAACTCCCTGTCGGACATCTTTGCCGGGGCTGACGTCCAGGCCATCACTGGGCTGCTGGCTAGCATGGGTATGTTACCGCCCGCAGTAGCACATTGCAAAGAATGAGCCCTGCATGTAGAGGGGTGGATGGATAGACAAATGAATGGATGGATTATAATATTAGCCTCAAGGCCCTAATCTTACCCTTATGGCTGATGTAAGGTTCAGAATGACTTAAGCTAGAGAAAATGGCGGGTGGTATTGCAGTGGCAGAAGCCACTGCAAATCATCTTTTCCTTTGGCCTGAAGCACATGAATATTCATCAGGGTGGACGTTTTAAATCATCTCCTTCATATAACAATTTCCTCAGTGCCTATTCAAACCACTGATCACATCACTGATGATCCAGCAGTCAGCCTTGTTGTGCACACGTTCTTTGGTGTATGCTCATTACGCTGTAATGAGTTTTCATAGTCCTCTACCACCTTTATTACCCTTGACACGTGGCAATGATTGGCTCAGGTTGCCTAGTAACCACCAACAATGGAATAAATTAACCTTGATGAAAAGAGAATGCTTGTTTTTCTCTCTGTTAATCTCTCTCTCTCTCTGTCTCTGTCTCTGTGTGTGCTCTAGCCGTGGACCGCTCAGTCTCAGCGAGTCTGGGCGACGCCCGGGACGCTGTGACCAACGCGGCCGTGGACTCCCTGGCGTCCTACCGCCACTCTGTGTTGACCATCCAGCAGCCAGGCCTGCTGGCCCCCGCCTGCCTGCGCCTCTTCCCCCTCTACGTCCTTGCCCTGCTCAAACAGGTAGCGTCCCGCCCTCCTGCCCACCCTCCGGTAGCCTCCCCGCCACCACAACAATAGCTGATGGCTAAGCACTTTGAATTGACTTGCACTTTGATTTGAATGGATAAACACAAGCATGTCTCCTTGGATGCATAGCACATCATAGTGGCGCTGTGTTCCATAATAGATGATAAAGGGCAACCCCAGCACCATATAAGCCCTAATAATAAGGAAGGAACAAACAAGGAAACTAGATGGGGGTGGGGGGATCTCTCCTTCCAGGAATGGCTAGGAGGGGCAAGGAGCAAAGTAGGGCAACAGTTGAAGAACGGTCATTAAGGCTGATGGATTTAGATAAGTTGTTCCTTGTCTCTTTTTAATTTCACAAATGCGAACAATGAGTCAGCAAATATTTAGTTTTTCCCCATTATGAATTTGCAAACTTTGTCTGGAGGTCTTAACTTCTCTCTCTCGCTCTCTGTCTGTCTGTCTGTCTGTCTGTCTGTCTGTCTGTCTGTGTGTGTGTGTGTCTGTGTGTGTGTGTGTGTGTGTGTGTGTGTGTGTGTGTGTGTGTTACAGAAAGCCTTCAGGACAGGTACCAGCACCAGGCTGGATGACCGGGTGTTTTCCATGTGTCAGCTCAAGTTCCAGCCCCTGGTGTACGCCATGCTGATGGTCCACCCGGCCCTCTACCGCCTCGATGACCTCACGGACCAGGTGAGCCACTGCCCGTTTTCCAAAATAATTCCTGTCCTGCAAAAAAACATTGAAAAGTCAAACAGCATTCGTTCACAAACATAATACAACAATTGCCATGCGCTAATTGAGGTCATGATGTCACCGTTTTCACCGTTTATCCACACAAATCAATGTGGACAGACTGGGACCAATCATTTAAATTCTCTCTCGCTCTGGCTCTGCCTCTCCTATCCTTCTCTCACCCTCTCTCTCTTTTGTGTGTGCGGGTGCCAGGGTGCTCTGAACATCAGTGAGCGGACTATCCCACAGCCCCGGGAGCTGCAGCTCTCTGTGGAGAAGCTGTGCAGGGACGGGGCCTTCCTCATGGACGCTGGATCGGTGAGTAGAGGCCCACTCACCCATCATCCACAGATGCTGGCATTGGTCTATTACGGGAACAGTTTGGTTGTGATATACACATGCAGAATGTTATGTTCCAACCTTTTTAACACCTATTAGACTAGTCCATGTCCTCTACTGTTTTTCAACAGTAATCCTAAATGTTTAAATGTTTTGCTTCTTGGACCTTTCTCTGTCCCGATAGGTGATGCATCTATGGGTCGGAAGGAGCTGTAACCCACACTTCCTCACTCAAGTCCTGGGCGTCCCAAACTATGCTGCCTTGCCTCAGAATATGGTACGAAACATTTTTTTTAAATGAGTAATATTAAATTACTAATGTAAATAACATAATTTAGCAGTGGTCAATGAAGAAGTGCTGCGCTCATTACAGCTACTTGACATTTCAACCCATTGAGTGGTGAGGCTGCAGATAGCCGGTCGAACAGTTGTGGGTTCAAGCACTTTTTATGACGCACCTCTTCTGTAGCAGAGCATAACCACTGATCTAAAGTTACAGAGAGCATGACAATTCTTGCCATTTCAGTATTGCTGTTTTTTTGCAGTAGAGTTTCTGTGTTTAGTGATTTGTGGTTGGGAATTTTATTATTACCATGTATGAGGAAGACAGTGGGTGCAGTAGATATGCAACTACCACATCAGAAAGCCTCACTCACGGTACACAACACATTCCCATTTTGAAACCCCTCTGTGAAGTCTCCACTGTCCACCACTTAATAACACACCCCACTTCTTCTATTTTCTTACCAGTACCAGCTCCCTGAGTTGGACACCGCAGAGTCGCAGAGAACCAGGGCGTTCATTGGCTGGCTCAGGGAGCAGAGACCCTTCTACCCAAGCCTCCAAATCATCAGGTAGGTCTTCCTTGACTAATCTCGGATACAGCAGTCCTACTATGTTATAACAAACTTCTGGGGGAGACAGCAAAGAGCCTGTGCTGGAAACCAAAAACTGAAGGGGCGGAGTTACGCCTTGGTTACAGAGATATTTTACCGAAGAAAAGCTGATTCTCCGTAAGTAAACGAAACTTTCAGAAGGGGATTTTAAGTGGCAGGTCTACACGGTGTTGATTTAAAACCTTTACAGACACGTATTTAGTGTTTACTAGTGCTGGCCGAGTTTGTGTTCGCTGTTAATAGCCAATTACGCACTTACAGATCCCCGCTTCCAGCAACATGAATCGAAACAAATATGAAGCGAAAGAAAGAGAAACACCCCATTGACCCAGATTTGAGCTTGTCTGACATCAGACCTTAGATTGGTCATCTAAAGTCTGATTTGTGAGACTATTCCATGCCAACAACTGGATGGCCGGCCTCTTTGCCTATGAAATCAACTACTGTGCTAAGTAGATCTAATTGGAATGCACAAATAATGAAATGCATCGTCGCTTCAAAAAGGGTGTTGAACTGAATCTGAAAGTAAGAATACGTTTCAAAATAAAATGTTAACATTTTGTTTTAAAAAAAACCTGGGGGAAAGCAGTGAATTGGCAGTACAACAGTAGATGTTAATATGCACATAAAACTGAGATGGCTATGAATCAAGTGTGAATTGAATCAACGATCATCAGTTTATTTCCATCTGCTGGTCTCTTTAGTAGTCGTTGTATTTCATCTCGTTTCAGGGAAGACAGCCAGCAGAAGGGTGACTTTATGCAGAACATGATCGAGGACCGGACCGAGTCGGCTTTGTCTTACTATGAGTTCCTGCTCCACATCCAACAGCAAATCTCCAAGTAATAGACACTCGGTGGAGCCACAAGAAGAGACGGATGATGTGTGTGCGTGCTTGCGTATGTGTGGCGTGTGTTTTATGTGTGTGCGTGTGCATCGACAGTGCGAGGGCTGCGCTCGTTTCCAGGGTTACCTCTTGCGCCACCTCCAGCTGTAGACAGTCACTTTTTTTCTTCTTCCGATCCATGACAATGCTCAACAACTACAACGACAACAGTTCCTCTGTGACTCAAACAACCTGATCCAACATAGCATTCATTCAAAGAAACCAAATAACTTGATTGAGCACTGGCGGAGAGATGAAGAATCTGGATCATAGCCCATCACACTCATTGGAATAACAAATTGTGGAGATGGGGTGGGTGGGGAGGGGGCAAGAATTTAAATCAATAATAATAATAATGATGATTATGTAAATGGTCAAGTGAATCAGTGTTCATGCTCTAAGAACAATCCTGTCTTACTGGTGTTGTTCAGATGGCAGTTGGTGTATGATGTAACTTTGTTCCAAAAGCACAGTTGTCTTTCCTTAATACAAACTAATGTATGTGTGCTTGCAGCAAGGTGGAAGATGATGATGATGATGAGAAGGAGGATGATCGAGTAATTGGGTGTTCAAAGACTGTTATGACACAAGTGTGCTTGTTTGTCTGAGTGGTACACCCTGGTTCTACCTACTATAATATGCTGCAGAAGGAGGGCATGTGTGCTTTTTATTTCCTCATTATAATCGTGTGTTCAAAGAATCTGTTCTTTGTTAGGGTTGGGGGAAGAGGGGTTAGAGACCAAGTACGTACAGATGTTAACAGCTGTCATTTGCTGTCTTGAATGTTTTGACTAAGCAATGGAAAGTTGTTGCCCAGCTCTTGGTTTAAATCTGTCCTTGTGTTTGTTTTGCCATCACCTTATCTCTCTCGCACACACACACACATTCTTTATTTCTAGAGATTCAGAACACCTCGGATGATGTCTTGTTTTTGTTTAATTTATGAGACTCCCAATGTGATTAAATTCTGTAATTGCCTTGTATGGGAAGTCACATTTTATTATCAAGCCTCTGTTTAAATACAGTCTCTATATAAGAAATATTTTAATATAATAGGATATGGGAAATTCTTTAACACAGACATAACAAAGCCATTGTTATCTTTTAATCATACTTACTGATACTTGTATATTAAAGACTATATAAACGTAATAAATTGCTGATGATTTTAATATGAACATAAGGTGAAATGATACTAAGGAAATAAAACATTTGGGACTTTTTAAATGTAGTTTGTCTTGTTGGTAAAAACAGTTGCAAAAAATGTTATCTGCATGGGTAAAACAATTTTTTGTTCTTCGCCACCGATCGATACATTTAATTAGGAATGAGAATGCAAATGCTTTTTCAGGATTAAATACTTAAATAGACATTTCTACGACATGGGGTTGTATGTTTTTTGTGTGTTAAAGGTTGTATCGGGTGTCATGGGTTATTTAAACCACAAAGACGTTCATTCTTCTAAAGGAGATGGTTACACAGAGGGCTTTTTCTAATCAGAACCTATTTTCTATTACAAGCATATTAATGTGTTACGTTTAATTCCATAAATATATAACATTTGTATGATCAAATAATTCCTTTATACTGAAATTTGCATTACATGAATCCATGAGTTCTGCGTCTGACACGGCACTTTCTTAATGCGCGTGCATTGAAAAACCTCGGCCACGCGCTTTGAGGTGAGATCATCATTGTGCGCACTCGCTACAGCCAACGCAGGATCAGTTCTGTTTGCTTAGTTTGCGCTGTTAATTGTTGTTTTCACCGCACTGTGAGGAAGACATCTGTTGATTAATTTAACGATGGAGTCAACCGAAGAAGATGGACAAGGAAGTCCCCAAGAGAAAAGTCTATCTGCAGCGCAAAGGAGAGCTGAAATTCGCAGAAGAAAATTGCTCATGAATTCTGAGGACAGAATGAACCGAATCGTTGGCTACACAAAAATCGAATCAGAAAGCGGTATGTAATAATGTCTATTTGGTTATTGTTATTATAATATATTAGCAATATTTGTATCTCGCTTTCATTGTTAATAACTGTCACACAGTCAGTAATTGGAGCTGCTGATTGGCTTTCTCGGTTTAGCCTACCACGTGAAAATATATATTTGTATTCCTTCTTCTGCCATACCTGATATTCCCATCATGCGGTCTACGCAGCTGGTACCCCACGACGTCCAGCAGAGCCCAGGTTTCACCTGGATCTGGACAGGACAGAGCCGTGGCCGTCATCCACCTCCTCCTCCCCAAGGCCTTCTCCCTTCCTCCAGGAAACCACCCCCTCCCGTAGCTCCACCCCAGAGAGGAGAGGCTCCCCCCTGCCAGACCTGGGTGATCACGTGGCAGGGAGTCTGGAGGACGATATTAGAGGAGTAGCGGCAGGGGTTCGACCGAGACCGAGGGGGGAGAGGCCTTTGGACGATCCCAGTGGCTCCCCACGCAGAGGTCTACAGAAGTACCTGTCACGCTTTGATGATGCCATGAAGCTGCGCGGGCAACTGGCAGTGGCCAATGAGAAGTCGGCCGAGGAAGGGGATTCGGAGCCGGAGGAGTTCGATGCCTTCAGGATGTTTAGGCTGATCGGCAGCCTCCTCTTGGCTGTGTTTGTTCGGGTCTCTGTCTGCAAGTACCTGGTGAGTCTGGGCCCCTGCGACGGTGTTATGTACAAGGTCCCATGTGCTGTTTTCATCCATATTCATAGGGATTCATAGTCATTTTTTTCATGATATATTATGGGATCCGCCTCAAGGTAATAGAGCTGGATTATTACTTGTTATGTTTACATGTATTTATTTTATTTTAATCAGTAATTAATTGATTAATAAACAAATTATATTCTGTTTACATTGGATGACAAGATGCGATATTATACACACAACAATTAGTACTGTACTTATTAACAGTGCTAGTATTCATTCAAATCAAATAAGAATGTCTTATTTGTTTTATTTGTCATATTATAATACTTGTTTCAGATGGGTGCAATGATGGGTTGCACTGCTACAATACTAATTTTACTAATCTTTCTTTTATTCAAATATTTTCTAGTCAATTTTCGCTCCATTTCTTACCCTGGAACTGGCCTACATGGGCTTATACAAATACTTTCCAAAGGTGAGTTGCCATCAAATATTCACATATTTTGAGTGTGTGTTTACACATACTTGCAAGTTGAAAAGGGGTACATGTGTGGTTGCTTGTAAAATAGTTTTTTAGAAGAAGCTTGGTATTTTTGGAAGAATAAAAAATAAAAACGACAACATTCAGCAGCTCATAACCCCTAAAGATACACTGGACAATTTCTTTGACTAAATTGTATGCCTTGCCATGTTCTAGGGCTGAACAATTAATCAAAATATTATTGAAATCGCAAAAGCCAAGTGCAATATCCAAACCGCAGGAGCTGCAATTGTTTGATAAGGGTAAAATTTGTAAATGTGAATTTACAACACCATTATAAATGAATTACTGTAGTGCTGCAGAGATGCCCTGGCCTACACATTTTTTTTTCTCCAGATGTAGGAAAACGTGTAAAAGTCCCAGCTTTCACGTTCAGGGTTTGGAGGAAAGAGAGGCAGATGGTGGGCTTGAAGAGTCTTTTTATTGCTCGCACACAACACGTGACACCGAGTGCCAAACGGATAAACTCTTGCCCAAAAGAACACTGGGTACAAACAAAAATATATATAATAAGTGTCCCACGGAACATGAGGAGGGCACAATGGCTTCTTCTCCACGGGGCACTTAGGATCCAGCCTCACTGTGGGGGAGAGCAAACACACATGAATATAGGCAACATCATTATGCTCACCACCCACAGCTGCGTTGGGGGAATCAGCCGCCCCGCCCCCTTTGTTTGCAGCCCGATGCCAAGCCACGCCCCCTTCACGCCACACATGTTTGTTTGGTACAGACCTCAACAAATCTCACTCAGATAGTTTTTTCAGTGAAAATGAAAATTGTGATGCAAAAATGATGAAATAATTCCCACTAATAGTGAATCATATCGCAATCGCAAACCGCTGTCAAAATAATCGCAATATGATTTTTTTTTTACCATATCGTTCAGCCCTACCGTGTTCAAACTTTTTTATTTATATATTTTTTGTCTAACCTACATGAACTTGAACCTGTCCCGCAGGTGGAAAGGAAGCCCCAGTCCACAGTGCTGACGGCTGCCCTGCTTCTGTCAGGAATCCCGGCGGAGGTCATCAACCGTTCCATGGACACCTACAGGAGGATGGGCGACGTCTTTGCCGACCTCTGCCTCTACTTCTTTACCTTCATCCTGTCTCACGAGATACTCCTCATCGTTGGTTCAGAGACTCTGTGATTGGCAGGGGGCAAGCTTAGTTCCCGCCCCCTGTCAATTTCCCCTCCAAGTTTCCTTGTTTATAATGGAGCATGCTATTTTGCGCCTGGCTGGTGTTATAATCAGGGTGGCGTGGCAGCATCCTGTGTGTTGGCACAAGCCCCTTATGCTGACCCATTCAGGTTTCACTGAAGCAATGCTATTTCTCTCTCTCACACACACACACACACACACACAGTTTTTCAAAAGTCAAGTTAAGATGGAGGAAATGCTAAATAAACTAAAGTGAAGTACTGCTTCATAAATGTTACTTTGCAACGCCAGTTGGGTGTTTTTTTCATAGATAAGACTGGATGCATTCGCAAAACACATTTAGTCTTACAATTGACTTGCCACGTGTAATACTACTACACACAACTTTGTTCTTTAAGCTAGTCTTGGTAGATCATTTGGAGTTGGCTTGAAACACTGTAATCTTTATACCTGCCATACCACCATGCAGAAGGATTATGTTTCCTATTCCAAGGTCCAACAAAAGGTTTTTAGTTGTGTGTAATATATTGGTTTAGTTCTTAAATGTGCTGTAGGTAATATTTGACAGTTGTAAAGAGAGAGAGCAGAAGTGAGAGATTCTCTGCCATTGAGAATTGTTGCGTTCACGCACCTGTAGGTCTAACATTTAAATTGGCTAATACTGAGGCAAGCACAGTCTTGAAATAGATATTCCCACAGCGCATTTCTTAATTCGCTACCTACATTGAACAGATACCTTTAACAATAGTATTTAATGTATTTATTCTGTCATTAAATTTAAAAAAAAGTCTGTAAATGCTTTTTGTTTTATAAATGTGTAATTTGGCACAAGGGTCCTGGCCACCTTTATCAACAGTATGTCTAAATCTGAACTTTCAGAACAATTAGGAAAATAGCGATAATAACTTCTTTATCCATCAGAGACTCTGATGGGAATTTTTTTCTTAATCCAAACAAAATATCTATGCCATACTGACATTGGATATCGCTTTGACTGACGTTACCTATTCTCTGATATCTAAATATAATCTTACCTGACCCTTATCGCCAAAGTAACCTTCCTGGTGGACTAGGTAGGCCTACTGCTTTGTCCCAATAAATTCCTGTGTGATTAGTTGAGAATGCACATCCTTTTGCCCCAAAATGCTATCGTGGTATGCTATCAATAGTTTATTCTTCACGACCCAGGGAATGTAGAAAATATTTGTTTTACTGATGTATGCTTAAATATCCAATAATGACCATACATATATATTCATGTAGCATAATGGAATGTTCGATCAGGGGAAGATATCAAGTGTTTTGGAGGAACTTGAATGTGTGTTTTGCTATTCTGTGTGCGGCCGTTCAGTATATTCAGTGTGAGGCGGATTTGCTATGCTCGTCTATCTGGTAAAAAGTTAACGTCCTTGCTATAAACCAGCCTCGCTCGTGTAATTATGAGATATTTCACTCAATTCCTCTCAATTTTACCTCCATTTATTTATTCAGTTTAACTGATTTACTATATATTAGCCTACTTCATTTACGACTGTTTTTGATAATATAAATGTGGTGAACTGTAACCGTTTACATTGGTCCTGTTTATCGAGTTTAAAACTTGATTTGTCAATGTCAAAACAATCTGACAGTTTGCTTTAAAACAATTGAAATTTACAAATGAAGGCAACAAAATAAAGATGTGGCTGGCTACCATCAGCTCTCATGTATGTTGTTTATGTTTTTACTATGTTACTATGTTACATTATGTTAACTTTATTTACCTCTTGGCTGGCCTAAATACCGGTTTTCAATAAGATAGAGCTATTGCCATTGTTTTACTTGAGTTTTAATAATATTACTATAAATACAAATAATCATTTGTGTACTCCTCTGTATCAAAATTGGCCACTTACAAGTTCGGAAAAAGAAGGCTACTATTATCAACGAGGTGAAAGAAAGTCTTACACCAGTCTGATATGGCTGTACTATGTATGGTTCAAAGTGAGCAGTGTGCTACTTCTATGGGTGCTTGTAACGCCTCCCACCACACGGGGCGCAATCAACTGTAAAAATAGGTTTGACTCGTCGCATATATTACACGTAGCAGCAGACCCATAGGAAGAACATCCGTGGAAGTTTGTCAATAAACTGCAATTTATCATCATTTGTTTATCAGAATAATTATGGGACGAGAATCAAGGTATGTCCATATTGTTTAGACAGTTGTTTTATCGTATTGTGGTTTTAGTCAATGTTAAGATATATATTATAAAGTGCGTTTCAATGGCTAACACATGCATGCTAGCCGACACAAACGGACGAATTGCTAAAGCTGAAAACTTATCAATACAGCGTGTGTATACATTAGTTATTTCATGTGTTCTTAAAGTATTATTTTGTTATTTAATTCGTAGACATTACAGAAAACGGTCTTCCTCGAGAGGACGATCCGGTAGTCGGTCCAAAAGTCGCTCTCCGGACAAACGGTCAAAGAAAGATGAACGCTCCGGGAACCGGGAAAGGGATCGCAATCGCAGGGAACGTTCACGTAGTCGGGATCGTCGCAGATCACGGTCCAGAGATAGGAAGCGGCCCAGGTCAGTGTTTGAGTGAAGTGTGGTTGTGAAAAACTAATATATTGTAACAATGAGATCGGTAACCACTGCCCAGCACCCTGTTCGTTCATATAACTTTAGGCCTGATATGCGTTATTCTGTTTTTACCATTTGTCTTCATCAGGCGCTCCAGGAGCAGGGAAAGGAGACGGTCTAGAAGCCGAGAGAGGAAGAGGTCAAGAAGCAGGAGCCGTGGTCGTAGGTCTCGATCCAACAGTCCAAGCAAAAGCAGGAAGACGGATGAAAAGTAAGATTTGTTGTAAACAGATCTTAATCCCAACGCCCATTGCAATGCCATCTGGTTGTGCGACAGTGCTTCGGTGACATATCAAACACGTTACAAACTATCGCAAAGTTAAACACTAATGTTGACTTTGCATGCTGAAATTGCTCTGTGCAGGTTGGACAGTGGAGATAATGGTTTGTGAGTATCTAGCAAAAGCAGATCACCCACATCCATCCATCAACCAGAGCATATAGATTTTACCGGCAGTTTGACCACCCTTGCATGTATTTACAATACATAATATTCCATGTTTTGTTTTCCTTTTTGTTTTTGTTCTACCTTGGTTTCATTTGATTTCAAGTTATTTCACTAGTCATCAGAATATACCTTTGTGGTGCTAACTTTGTATATTCTTGTGTTGTCTTTGATGGGTCTAAAAGCAAAGAGAAAGAAATTGATGTCTCCTCCGAAAAGAAAAAGACAAAAGAAGAGAAAGAGGACGAAAAAGTCGAAGATGTAAGTTACAAGCAATTCATTCATGCTAATTCTGTAAGTACAGCAGGGCAACATTTTAGACAAAAAATGCATTCTTTCAAGTAATATAAATGTGTTTTGCCCATGGGTCCTGGAAGGGAGCATTATGAGTAAATCCATAAAATAATTGTCACCATCTAACATCCATAATGAACTCACAGAATGGTTGATTTGTGTTTTGTGTGTGCGCTCGCAGCAAGACTTTGACCAGAATAAGCTGGAGGAGGAGATGAGGAAGAGGAAGGAGCGCGTGGAGAAGTGGAGGGAGGAGCAGAGGAAGAAGGCCATCGAGAACATTGGCGAGATCAAGAGGGAGCTGGAGGAGATGAAGCAGGGCAAGAAGTGGAGTCTGGAGGATGACGAAGGTAAGGGAACGTACTATGCATCCATCCATTTACTTTACCAATAGGTTCCTGATTGTAGTACATGTGTTACCAATAGGTTCCTGGTCGTGGTACATGCATTACCAATAGGCTCCTGGTCGTGGTACATGTGTTACCAATAGGTTCCTAGCAAACCATAGACTTAGTCAGGGACGAGTGGTGTCAAAACAAAACGATCATAAAACTGAAAATGAGCACTGGTCTAGAAAGAGGAGTTTGGTGTCACTGGTTCCCCTTTTTAAAATAGAATACCCCTCCAATGTGACCATAAACTGTCTTATGACATCTGACTATGCGTTACATTAACGCACACATGTACATATTCTGTTACTGCACATATCCCCATATTGCACATATCCTCATACTTACACTTATTGACACACCACACTTATTCTTAAAACACTTTTTCTCATATCTTCTACTGTTAATTTGTCATATACGTTTATTTATATTTCTTGTTTTTACCTGCCTGTTTTATGTTTATTGTTATGCGCCAACGAACCAAAGCAAATTCCTTGTATTTTAACAGATACTTGGCAATAAAACTGTTTCTCATTCTGATTCTGAACTGACAGGAAAACGTTGTTTGCTCCTTATTAGGGTTGCCACTAACGATTATTTTTCTATCGATTTTATTGTATCCATTCATTTAAACGATTAATTTTCATCCAAAAACGCATACAATTAATTCAGATGGTTTGCCTCTGACTGAGAGCAAGAGATAAAGAAAGAAGAAAAACAAATGGGTCATCATTATTTAACTGTAATGTAATACTTAATGTAAGGTATAGTAATTTTCCCTATGTTCCTTTAACTTAAACCTTTAATTATATTGATCACAATTATTCAAACTTTACATGACATTCCCTACAGAAAGACATATGCTTAACATAATGGCAGAAATAAAATAATTAGATTAGGTATATGTTCCAATAAGCCCAGCGCGCCCAACGCACACACCGTCCATCAATGTAGATTAAGCCCAGATTCTAGCCTAAACATGTTCTAATCAACAAAAATCTAAGGTAGCAGGCAAACGAGTGATTAATGAGTGATTAATAATGAGCGTATGTAGCAGCCACAATGGCAAAAGCTCTCCCTTCTAATAATAACGTGTTGGTAATTTGTTTCATAAACAGACTACACTTATTAAGGAGCCGATCACACAGAACCACGTCTTCTCTCGCTATGCTGCTATAAATGTAACTTTCAGTTTTTATGTCGGGACGTTCCTGGCGGGCGGTCATTATTGTAAAACTTGTCGAATGCATGGGGACTAAACGTACTGAACGTTGTGTCGGTCAATGTTGATATTGTAGCGGGACACCACAAATATATCAATATATGGAAAACACTGTGATGGAGCGCCAAGCGAATGTAGATGCACAGTGTGCAGCATTTGAATGTTGACGTTCTGAAATTTCAAACTATTCGGTACAGCCCTAAAACCTTTACACACAATCTCTGTGGTGTTTTTTTTTAATCTGTAGGTGTTGACAGGAGCCGACTGATGAACGCAGCAATTATATAGTGATATTGAAGTAACACATTTATTTTAACGAATTGAATTGAACGATTTGCATTTTAGAAATATAAAAAAACATGCAGATTAAAAATATAAAAAATATATATTTTCAGCGACGTCACCGAATCACAGCAGCCCTAATTCTTATGAGGATAACGCGTTTAGATGTGAATTCAATTTTTTTAAATTCTTCCTCCCCAGACGACGACGAGGAAGGTCCCGCCCCCATGGAGGGAGACGAGGAGGAGGAGGAGGAGGAGGAGGCTGAGGGCAAGGAGGAGAAGAAGGAGATTGAGATAAAGCAGGAGAAGCCCGAGGAAGGGGAGGAGGTGGAGGGGGAGAAGGAGACTCCCATGGAGCAGGAGGCGGCAGAGGAGGAGGAGGAGGAGGTGGTGGAGGAGGAGGAGGAGGAGGACGACGTGGACCCCCTGGACGCCTATATGGAGGGGGTGAAGGAGGAGGTGAAGAAGTTCAACATGGGAGGCATGCGGGGAAACGACAAGGTGAGCGGTAACGCTGAGCAGTGGGCTCAAAGTGGAATGACTTTCCATGTGCTTTTGTAAATGTTTACTTCTCCAAGGTTTTTGCCAGGGGAAAATTATTTCCTTCATTGCATTTTTTTTGTACAGAAGGGAGGGATGATGGTGACCAAGGTGGTGACAGTGGTTAAAACCAAGAAGGGACCTCATACCCACAAGAAGAAGGGCGAGCTGATGATAAATGATCAGGATGCCATGGAGGTGAATCAAATGAATAATTATTTTTGATGGAAGACACATATTCAGACTTATCGGTGCACCTGCACACTCTCAGACTACTCTGTCCATCGGGGTGCAAATGCACATGTGAGCCACAATTTAGGTTCCTAAGAGGGATACTTTCACTTTCACTAGTGCTAATAATTTTTTATTTAATCTAGGTGAGTTTTTGATTATTCACCATGAATGATCAGTAGTTCCATGGATTGTTAGATCTTCATTGGATATGGTTAATTTATTCGAAAAAAATATACACGCAACATATAACATATTTTACACATGATGGTGTTGACGACTAATCAAATATTTTTGCCATTGGTGGACATATTTGATTGTAACTTCCAACATCCCTTGTTGCGAAACCACTCCACCCAACCCTCAGGCCAGGTGTTAAGATAATGTGTGTGTGCTTGCAGTACTCCTCCGAGGAAGAGGAGGTGGACCTGCAGACGGCTCTGACAGGCTACCAGACCAAGCAGAGGAAGGTGCTGGAGCCCGTGGACCACCAGAAGATCCAGTATGAGCCCTACCGCAAGAACTTCTATGTGGAGGTCCCCGAGCTGGCCAGGATGACTCCAGAAGGTTTGTGGCATTGCCTTAAATAGTCCCAATTCAGTCTCAACAAGTTCTAGTACTCATCATTACAAATTAATTTAGCTTTGACCTCACTGTGGTAATGTTGGGGTTGGAAATGGTTCCTGCTCTAATGCCAGACTTGCCTTGTGGCCGTGGTCAGATGTGCACTCATACAGGTTGGACATGGAAGGCATCACAGTCAAAGGGAAGGGTTGTCCCAAGCCCATCAAGACGTGGGTACAGTGTGGCACCTCCATGAAGATCCTCAACTCCCTCAAGAGGTCAGTCTGAATTAATTGAATCTCAGCTCCGTATGTGATCAAAAGAATAATGAAGAATAATGAATAAAGAAGAATGAAGGGTAGTGTTCTTCCAATGAAGGCAGCATGGATATGTGTGATTTTTAGTAGAATGCATGCATATTTTCATTGATTATTTATTAAACTAAATGTATTTATTGTGACCACTCTGGATCATAATGCAGTGTGCCTTGTTAGAACCCATTGATCCCGGCACAGCCACGTTTTTAGTGTCAAAGTGTGATCATAGTGTCCCAAACTGTACCCACAAACCAAACAAAAACGCTCAGAATAAACTACAGACGCGAGTTGTATAATGTCAATTTACTACAACATACGCACACGGTGCATTGCGCGGCAAGTGTCAAGTCGGACATTACGGGAACTTGTTTACAGCCGGGCGAGAGAGCGTTCCGAGAGGCAGATACAAGCTCGGCTACTTTTGTTTAGAGTTTTGTCTTTTATATTTCTCGACCTGTGGACTATGTGGATAACATCATGCATGCAGGATATCGATTTGCTAAAGCGGCTGCCATCACATTTTCCATGTAACTATTGAGCATTGTAAAACAGTGGTTAGCTGGAATGGAGCCCAACATATGACATAAAAGTATGTGCATGTCCATATTTGTATTTCAATAATAATTAAGTCTTTAAAATACATTTGCTGACCTTCAATCCTGTCTGCATTAATATAATATATCCATGGTCTGTAACAGTTGATAACGGTGATTGTGCCAGGTCCTGCTTCCACATCAGGGTTTGTATCGTATCATGGACTGGTCTGAGAAAGTGCTTGTAGTTTTTTGAAAAAAACTGAAGTCCCGGGAAAAAGCCATTTGCCAGGACGTTCCGGGGAATGTATTTAGCCTATTTTGGTCCACAGAACGCATTTATAAACAGTTTTCTGCAGGCTTTTGTTAGGCAACTTGAAGACCATTAAAATATTGAAAATGGATGGAACCTTCCTTAAGAATTACTAATAGATGTACTAATAGATGCTCCCTCCTCTTCCCTCTCCCTCCTCCCTCCCCCTCTCACGGTGTCCAGGCAAAGCTACGAGAAGCCCACCCCCATCCAGACCCAGGCCATCCCCGCCATCATGTCCGGACGTGACCTCATTGGCATCGCCAAGACCGGCAGCGGCAAGACCATTGCCTTCCTGCTGCCCATGTTCCGACACATCATGGACCAGAGGCCCCTGGAGGAGGCTGAGGGCCCCATCGGTAAGGGGCCCGCACCACCTCTCTTTAACACATTGATAAATGTATTGACCTGGTGGGTTTGCACTGTCGTGTCAAATGGATTCAGTGAAATTGTCAGTAAACGAGTACATTTGTAATACAAATGCTTAATTGTAAGGTGGCCACCCCCCCCCCCCAGCTTTACAGCTGCTGTAGGTAAGATTTGAGAGCTGTAAAGAGAGAGCAGGAAAGAGCAGTAGAGAGCAAGATTTTGAAACTAAACTACGAATGAAAAGTCCCCTCCCTCTCTGGTCCCTCCCTCCCTACGTTTCTCTGCATGCTCGCAGTGTTGCATTCACGCACCTGTGATTGACAGGCTCATTGGCGGAAAGGCTTGCTTATTTCTGACCTGATCTAGGTCAGAAATCTAAATTGGCTCATGCAGAGGCAGGTGCAGTCAACTCGAAATGGATATTCTCACAGAGCATTTCACTCACTAATAGCTGACGGATGGTATTTCTAACAAATTACACTCAAATAAGAGCTCTTAAAGCTTGCTTACAGCACTTTTTAAGCCTCCTGTATGATTTATGAAAGTGTTTCATTGATCTCTTCCCCCTAGCGGTGATAATGACTCCCACCAGAGAGCTGGCTCTGCAGATCACCAAGGAGTGCAAGAAGTTCTCCAAATCTCTGGCCCTCAGGGTGGTCTGCGTGTACGGGGGCACAGGCATCAGCGAACAGGTACACGGCTGATGCATGTGCATTCATATTATTATCACGTCAAGCAGGGTTTTACGTTGTGGGGTGAAGTGGCTTGGCTTTATTTCATTTTCAATGAGAGGCGAGCAAGTTCTTGTCCAAACTTTGTATTTGTGCTTATATCATGCATGTACAGTAGGGGTGTAACGTTTTAGGTGAGTCACGGTTCGGTTTTTTTTTTTACCTTTATGGGTAGGCTCACTATGACATCAAATGCTCCGTTCCTTGTCCCTGCCCTTTATTTATAGGCTACTATTGTATATCTTTCCTTTTAAATTTGTTTTAATGAAAAATAAACATTACTCAAAATAAACAAATAGGCCCTATAAAGTGCAATAATCGTAACTGTGTATTTCAATCCTGCGTCTTTTTTTTGCCATCACATTTGTCCGTGTGGAATCCTAATGTTCCCAGACTCAAATGACGCTGTGGGATCTAACAACTGCTCGCTCTCTCCGCTCGCTATTCTCCACCTTTATGTTCTCTACTGGCCAGCGCTGCAATCACTGACCTTATCAATAGTAGTAATTGTTTTTTTATTTTTTAACTTCTGAACATTGTTACTGGCTATGTACATAATAAAAAAAAAATTCACTGCCGTACCGTATTTGAATCCGTCCCAAACCGTGCACGTTTGCGCACCGAACCGTGCGTGTCATCCCGTACGGTACGTTTTTCCGAAGGGAACTGTTATACCCCTAATGTACAGGTTGGTGTGTGTGTCAAAATAAGGAGGACATTTCTAAACATTTTTTGTCCTTAGCCTATCTCAGAAAGTGCATATTACGTAGCATTTTTAAATATGTAATAATGATGATGTTCATGTATTTATTGTTCCGTTTTCTTCCCGTGATCCAGATTGCTGAGCTAAAGAGAGGAGCTGAGATTATTGTCTGCACGCCTGGAAGAATGATTGACATGTTGGGAGCCAACAGCGGTGAGTTGCCAGCGTCCTGATCCCCTATTAGCTTTTTAATGCAAAATAGAAATGCATGGCTTTATGTGAACCCAGCACATGATGCCCTATGTCAGTTTCCCACTGCTAAACTGTTGACATTTTTCAACGCCCTACCGGAAGATGAGGGCAAGAACAGGTAGGTGTAACTGGTTCTGCCTAATAACTGAAGATAGGCCTGCAATAAGCTGACTGTACACTGCCTGCCAATGTACCCTGTGGTACTTTGACAGGCAGTATACAGTATTATCCCACTGTGGAATCGTCAATACTACACTGTGGTGTTATTTAATTTAATTCACTGTCACCTTGTGCACCGAGGCCTTGCATACAGAAATGACACTTGAAATGTGTTTGGAACAATGGCATCTGCGACTGTGTGTCTCCATTGTGTCTAGAATCTTAAATCACACCAAGAAAAATAGTGAAAAGAAAGTGGTTTTGTTTCTTCCACACATGCGAGGTAATCTCTAATATGTTTCCCTTGTAGGTGACAGGGTGCTTGGCCACATAATGGTTGGTGGCTCCTTGTATTGTGTCTTGAGGCTGTTTTCTGACTCTTAAAGTTCCCTCAGGCTCCTGAGATGGTACGCAAGACCACATTGAATACCCCAACCAAAGGCATTATAGAGGATAAGCACGAAAGAAACATCTGCAACTTGTCAATTGTAATTTGGTGTACAAATGAATATACCGTGCTGGGAGGAAAAGCATTGCTTTTTAAAAAGTATTTTAGCCAAGTATTATGTATGTACATTATATCTTGTGGACACTATGAATATTTTTAAATCGCACAATGATGTTTTTGTGCATATGAATGTACTATATTTTCTTGCCGTGATCGGTGGTGCATGTGCTCCTCTTCCCTCCAGGTCGCGTCACCAACCTGCGGAGAGCCACCTACGTGGTGGTGGACGAGGCGGACAGGATGTTTGACATGGGCTTCGAGCCACAGGTTAGCTTTGGACATGAATGAATGGATGGATTATAATTACATCAGCATTTATTAAAGGTACAATATGCAAGATGGGCAGGGTTTGGAGAGAGTAGGTAGAGGGAGGGTTGAGGAGCGTGTTTAGACTGGAGTTAGCTTGAAGTCGCAAATCTTGCGTATTTTCCCTTTTTTATCTGGTGATTGAGATAATCAAATTTTAAAAAGAGAGATCAGAGTGTACAATTATAATACTAAGTACATTCCAAATCATATGATAAATGTATCCAAAATCACAACCACAAAAAACAAACGCACTTGTGCAAGTACACAGGAAAAAAAGGAATCCCGCTAAACTTGTTGATGGTTGTGTGTGACAGGTGATGCGCATCGTGGACAACGTGCGGCCGGACCGCCAGACGGTGATGTTCTCCGCCACGTTCCCCAGGGCCATGGAGGCGCTGGCCCGCCGTATCCTGGCCAAGCCCATCGAGGTGCAGGTGGGCGGCCGCAGCGTGGTCTGCTCCGACGTGCAGCAACACGTGGTGAGTGTCTCCCTGTGTTGTTTACTAAGTGTTTACATGATGAAGGATGCTCATTGGCAATGCAATACGATACACTTTATTTTAGGGACGCAATCGGCAGGGACCTCACGATACGATATTACAGGGCTTTTTGATATGTATTTCCATTCTGTAAATATTGTGATACAATAAAGATTTTTTGCTGCGATTTTATCTCTGTAAACAGACTCACTACGAGCTCTCCAGTAGATCAGTCTTCAGATTTAATCCTGTAAACAGACTCACTACGAGCTCTCCAGTAGATCAGTCTTCAGATTTAATCTGTAAACAGACTCACTACGAGCTCTCCAGTAGATCAGTCTTCAGATTTAATCTGTAAACAGACTCACTACGAGCTGTCCAGTAGATCAGTCTTCAGATTTAATCTGTAAACAGACTCACTACGAGATAATCGGTACCGAGCATCGGTCCTGACCTGCCCCTGACCCAAGTTTTTCCCCCCAATTATCTGGAGGGCCCAACTCTGGTCTAAATCACCGTCCTGTAGTCACTACAGGATATACTACACTGTAGTGTGTCCGCCACATAACAGACTTACATTCCAAGAGGGCATGGTCATTCATTGCTCAATATACAACGTACAAACATTTAAACACTGCAATTAAACATTATGAGGGAGACAGTCCCTCCTGCGTTAATCACGTATACCTTTTTACTGATTTACCAAAGCAAACATACACAGATGTATGTAAGAAGATGCCATAAAATAGTTTTATTGTCCACTAGGTGGAGATTTGCCTTTGGCTCCATCAAGTGGTTTCTATAAACATGCACAACAGAATAACTAATGGAAATACAATACAAAAGCTTTCTAAGACAAAGTTTATGTAGACATGGTTATGGCATTTGGCATGAAGGACCCTTTGAGTACGTTGTAATGTTCTTCCCTCCCCCCCAACCAATTCTATTGTTGGTCCCAAGTTCATGGCTCCAAAACATTTATATTTTATAATATATTTTTAGTGCAAACTGAATGTGTAGACTGAAAGTACACTGTGTACACTGAACATGTAAATGGGTGCATGAATTGAGCCCATCCTCCTTTACAAACCTGGGATTGTAAAGGAGAATACATCGTTTTTAAGGGCAGCCAAACAAAACATTTTTAAATGGTGAAAAGCGTAATAACCTTCTACCTGTACACCTTTTCTCTTTTGTCTACATCTCCTCCTCCCCCTCCATCATCATGTGCAGCTGGTGATCGAGGAGGACAAGAAGTTCCTGAAGCTGCTGGAGATCCTGGGCCACTACCAGGAGAAGGGCTCGGTCATCATCTTCGTGGACAAGCAGGAGCACGCCGACGCGCTCCTCAAGGACCTGATGAAGGCCTCCTACCCCTGCATGTCCCTGCACGGAGGTCTGCCCCGTTTTTTTATAATGTTTATTTTACCCCTCCCCCTCTGGCTCGTTTGGGAGGGCTGTTTTGGTCATCGTTGAAGTCTCGTCACTGCTGCAGCCTATCATCTGGGATTTTTTTTTACCTTGTTTGGCCGAGATGCATAAGATAACATTTTTATTGCCATAAATGTATTATTTAAAATGTGTTGCAACACAGTGCCTCAGAAAAAGTAGAGGAGTCGTTAATAAGTCTTTAAAATATATTTTGTTTTGTTTTATCTCAGATATGTATATGCATCTAGATTTAACATTTAGATTTAATTGGAAACGAATGCATTAGTGTGTAATGTAAGAAAATAGTCACAATATAATGTGTGTTGTGTTGGGATCCCTCAGGCATCGACCAGTACGACAGGGACAGCATCATCAACGACTTCAAGAACGGCGCTTGTCGCCTGATGGTGGCGACCTCGGTGGCGGCGCGGGGGCTGGACGTCAAGCAGCTCATCCTGGTGATCAACTACAACTGTCCCAACCACTATGAGGACTACGTGCACCGCGCCGGGCGCACGGGACGCGCAGGCAACAAGGTCGGCCTCTAGGAGTTTACAACGGTCACTTGTTGATGTGTCACACAGGATGGGCCTCTATTTTTGAAGCGGTCTACAGTAGGGGTGTGCCGATCATGTAATTTTGATTGCGATCGAGCGTCATAATAAACCGCCGCGTCACAATAAACCGCCGCGTCACCAGGTATAACCGTCTGCTGAACGTTCTACTCTGCTCCAAACTCAGTTGCTTTCAAGGTGTGCAAAAAAATTATTTCCACCAATGTACACATATCGAAAGTCAGTTTCAGTTTTAATGTCAGGACGTTTTTGGCGTGCGGTCATTATTGTAAAACTTGTCGGACACGTGGGGAACTGCACCTACACGGGCCAGCCACTAAATGTTGGCAAATTAACCTATTTTAGTATCAATTTTAGTGTGATACCTGGGTGAGGTTGGCACACAGACCACCCACTAACGAGTGGGTGTATTATAAGAAACTGAATTATTTTTTAGAAATTACTTTTAATTGTCGTGAGTAACTTCATTGTCTCAGTCGTACTAGGCAAAAAAAATCATATGTATATAAACATTTCTCTTTGCTCATTTTGTGATTGCAACAACCACCCATTGAGCCATGATGTGTGCAAATTAGACGTCACAAAAACAAATTTTTACACATTTTGAACATTCTCGTTTTATCCATTTCCCCCAGGGCTTTGCCTACACCTTCATCACGGACGACCAGGCCCGCTACGCCGGCGAGATCGTCAAGGCCCTGGAACTTTCCGCATCCCCTGTGCCCCCTGAACTGGAAAAGCTCTGGTCCTCCTTCAAAGACCAGCAGAAGGCTGTAAGAAACACACTTTGAATCGCAATAGAGCAGGAAGAAGCTGCTTTAGATACTGGCCATTGTTTTTCCTGGATGATAAATGGAAAATAAATATTTTTTGTATGGAAATGAAAAAATGTACCTCCATGCTAATATACCATATTCTCCTACAACAGAAAACTAACCGTCTGTCTTCTGTAACTTTATTCCCCCCCCCCCCCACACTTTCTCTCTTCTATTCATGCATTCCTTCCCACTCCACCAGGAAGGTAAGAGCATCAAGAGCAGCAGTGGGTTCTCGGGGAAGGGCTTCAAGTTTGACGAGACAGAGCATGCCCTGGCCAACGAGAGGAAGAAGCTCCAGAAAGCTGCGCTGGGCCTGCAGGACTCTGACGACGAGGACGGGGCCCTGGATGTGAGTATTGACAACCATGGAAGAGAGTGAGACAACGGTGTATAGTTAAAGGACCCATATTTTACCACCAAAATGGCTTGTATCACACATCTGGGTGGGCGTGTCCGCCCAGACGTGTGATGGATGGATCAGCCTACAAGTTGGTACAGTCTACAGGGTAGGCTGGTAGGTTGATCTATCCGTCATACCACTGGGTGGACACTCCCACGCGTGATGTCACTATAGGGTAGACGTTGAAATGGCTCGTAATGGCTAATCAACATTATACTAGGTGTAATGTATGTATTATGTAAATTGATTTATCTCTGTGCCATTATTTGTTGAAATGGTTGTCTGTAAAAATATTTTTTAACATTACACTTCGTGGTAAAATAAGGTCCCCTTTTAACGTTATTGCTCATGCCTCAAAACAACAATCGGTTGCCATGACAACATGTCTGCTGTCTCTCCGCCTCAGATTGACGAGCAGATCGAGAGCATGTTCAACTCCAAGAAGCGCGTGAAGGACCTCTCCGCGCCCGGCTCCTCCGGCGGCTCGGCAGGAGCCATGGCCGCAGCCGCCGTCGCTGCCGGGGGGCTGGCCAGCCTGGGCCCACCCTCTGCAGGGAACATCCAGAAGCTGGAGATGGCTAAGCGGCTGGCGCTCCGCATCAACGCCCAGAAGAACCTGGGTGCCGAGGCTCAGGTAGGACCGGGGGGTCCGGCGGTGGCCACCATGCATGTTTCACTCTGAATGGTTTTCCAGCCTGGGGGGGGGGGGTTTGTCTTTCATTTGTCTTTTTTTTCCAGTCAGAGAGGTTACCTCTGTCTATTTACATAAAGTGGAGGATCCTCCGTCCTCATGTATAAAGAATCCCTGCTGTTTTCCTCCTGTTCTATTAAAACAAAACAAAAAATGAACACACACAAAAACCCAGGACTGTAAATTCAGTTGTCTCCTTGTTATTTCTCTTCCTCCAGGACGTGATGCAGCAGGCCACCAACGCCATCCTGCGTGGCGGCACCATCATGGCGCCCTCTGTGTCGGCCAAGACCATCGCCGAGCAGCTGGCGGAGAAGATCAACGCCAAGCTGAACTACACGCCAGTGGAGAAGCTGGAGGAGGAGCGGCAGGCTGCAGAGCAGGCCGAGACGGTGAAGAGATACGAGGAGGAGCTGGAGATAAACGACTTCCCCCAGGTCTGTAGTAGCCCCCGCACACACCAAACACTACATTACGCTACACAACGCTCCACAGCACTATGCTACACAGCACTACGCTACTCTCCACGACACTACGCCCCAAAACACTACGCTACACAGCACTACACAGCACTAACAACACTACACTACGCTACACAGCGCTACGCTCCACAACACTACACAATGCTACGCTATACACTACGTTACACAACACTACACTAGGCTACACTACGCTACATAACACTACCCTACACAACTTATGAGATCAACGACTTCTCCCAGGTCTGTAGTAGCCCCCGCATGCACACAACACTACACTACGCTACACAACACTACACATCACTGTGCTACACAACTAGGCACATACTTTGTATTTTATTTCGTTTACCTTTTATTTATACAGGTTAAATCTCATTGAGGCAAAGCACCACTTTTCCATGAGAGACCTTAATGGCAGCATCACACGGAACAATAAAAGACAAAACGGCAGCACACTCTTACAAACAATACAGGCAAATAACATAATGGCATATACAATGAACAGTGGGCAGTGGTTAAAAGAAACAGTTGAGAACTATGCGGTGAAACTACACATAACCAGCCTTTTCATCAATTTATGCTTTGACCATGGAACATGTTCAAAGAAGCTCACGCAAATGTATTATTTTTAAGCTCATTCCAGGCTGAGGGCCTTGCGAATTGTAGTGTATTTGTTGTATACAGGGCCTTACACTGACTTTTTTCCCTGCCAGCACTGTGCTCCTAAGTTGAACATTTTAGGGGCATAGTCCACAAAAGTAGGTGCACAGTCCACAAAAGTAGGGGCACAACTAAATAAAATGGGCGCAGAGTCAAAATAGAGGGATTAATACATTTATTTCACAATATATAAATGAACAATAGATGTAAACTAAAATTAAGCAGAACTCTCTATACCAGTGCCCATTTTCAAACAGATTTTTAAACAGAACCTCAAATCGCAACCATATCTGTGGTCCAGGAGCTTTTGTAGCTTGGTCTCCTCGACCTTTTGCTGGACATCCATTTCCAACCGAGCTTGAATTCTTAATGCTATTCTGTGTGCATTACTGTAATGTTGTGAACAAAACTGTTCCGGGTTTTGGCTTAAGACACTCCGGTTGGAAGTGCGCTCCAGTTCCGGGGTTTAACATGGATGGACACAAAGGGGAACGAGAGAAATGCATTGGCAGCTGCTGCTAATGTTCAGGTGTATACGAATGTTATAAGCGTTACATCATGTCCTGACATTCCTGCTTAAAATCTGAACCTATGTGTTTACAGGAACTTATTTTAAAAGGGGTAACCATAACAATGTAACAAGTGGTAAAATCATATTCGCATAGGGGAATTTTTACGCGCATATGCGAGCGAAACGGTCATACTGTAGAGCCCTGGTCGTATATATTTATTTGGGTATGTCCCAGTCATGTCAGAGTTGATTATTGTAGATGCGTTTATATTTGTCAGTTCTGGAATATTTATATTCAGCCAAGGTACGTAAACAATGAGGAGTTTCCTAAAGATTGCTACTTGGATGAGTTCCCTGCTAAGTTTCATCGACTACGTCCCATAATACATGGCCACAATCACGGATAAATGACCCGAAGATTTTCTGAACCACTGAAATGTAGTCCTAATTCCTTGACATTGTACCGGTGTTATTATCTGAGTCTGTGTTGCTTAAGGGTAAAACGGTTGTGCGGTTGCTTTGCAGACGGCGAGGTGGAAGGTGACGTCCAAGGAGGCGCTCCAGAGGATCGGTGAATATTCGGAGGCTGCCATCACCATCCGAGGAACCTACTTTCCTCCAGGGAAGGAACCCAAGGAGGGAGAGCGCAAGATCTACCTGGCTATTGAAAGTACGTGTCAGGAACACAAATGATTTACGATCTGCCATTCGGTGGCTAGCCGCTTTTATCCAAAGCATCTCGCAATACTATCGGTGCATACATTTCTTAGCATGGTGGTCTCCGGATGGAATGGAACTCCTAACTATTGAATGCGTTAGGAGTTTGGGGGTGGTGACGTATGCAAGTTTGTGCTTCCATAAAAAGTGATGTTATTTTCTATTGTGTTACGACACAGATAATTCAATATGCATTTTTGGGCAAGAATAAAGGGGACGGTTTGATTGGCAATCATCGGTAAACAGCCAATGAGGTGAGTTAAAATATCGAAAAGGTGCTGAATATCTGTATGTAATTGGGTCATGTGTTGTATTTGTCTCAAGGTGCAAATGAACTGGCTGTGCAGAAAGCCAAGGCGGAAATCACCAGGTTGATCAAGGAAGAGCTCATCAGACTAGTAAGTGCTATCTTTCGCTGCTCCCAGCTCCCTGTGGTGCATTGCAATTCATCATATGTACTGATGGGTAGTTACAGAAATGATGGCAAAGCTTTCTTGATCTTTAAAACGAATGCATTTTGCACAAAAGATGACCCCAAGTCAATAAATTATTGTTTTACAATCCAATCAACCAATTTGTCTTGTTGTTAAATGTTTCTATTAAGAAACATTTAATCTGATCTGATATTGCCCCATTTCATGCCTACTATTCTAAAGTGGTGTGTAAATACAGAGGTTCTTTGGCCCAATAGCCAACAAACCATGTGCTTGGAGCCATTGCTTTAGATATACAAGTACTTGCAAAATTGGTGTATTTTGTTAGTAAAAAAGGGAACAGAGGACAGAAATCATAGCAGTCTGCTAATGTTGCTTTTGTCTATTTTTATTTCTTCATTACAGCAAAATTCTTACCAGCCGACGAGCAAAGGGAGATACAAGGTGTTGTAAAGAACACTTTGACCGGGAGCTCTTCGTCAATACATCGTCATCTTCTACAACTTCACTTCAATTCGGTGTTGTTGTCACATTTTACAAATTTTTATTATGATCCCTTCAATTGCATTATATATTTCTTTTTTTGCTTGCTTTGTTCTTGTCTTGTAAGCTGTTTTACTTTTCTGTTCAGTGATGTTTTATCCAACCAGACATCGATTCAATTTTAGATTTTGCTTTGCAATAAGTTTGGGTCAGTATAATTGTCTGCAGTTCTTTGCTGAATATAAGATCATTTTTTAATTTACTGTACAATGTGTTTGGTTTGTTTACATTCTATCATCTGTACATGTAACAGGTCATGTAACATTGTCAATATATGGTGAAAATCCAATGTTTTTACTTTTCCCCAAAAATAAAACTGAATAAAAAACGGTCATCTCTATTCCGTGTTCAACCAAGCTTCTATCTGTTGAGTAACAATGAAATCGCCAAAATATGATTTATTCTGGGCGTCTAAATTATGTATAAGATTTCCGTTTTGTATGATGGGACTACGTATTATGTTTTAAAGGGGTGGGTGGTAACATACGAAATGCATCGCAAATGGTCAATCGGTTTCGCATTATTAGGGGAAGATTGTCACGTTTGACTTGTTAACAGCGTTAATCAACCTCATATTTGTTCATTTTGAATTTTGAAAAAATATTACGGCGCGGATGTGAAAGTGGTTTAGGGGGGGGAGTGTTAAATCGCATCTGTTCATATGCGCATGCTCAGAATGTCTTCCCATCTTATTAATTTTTAATGGGAAATGGCTGCGTTTCTTATCCAAATCTCCGTTGCATGGAAAACCCACATTTATACGCAATTTATTTTCGTGTATAGCAAACCGATCTTGTAATAATTAAATATTGGCTCGGGTATTGGGTTCCTTTGTGAAAAATGAATCGAGTCATTCTTTGAAGGATGAAAGATCTGTCGTTTTTGTTTTTAACCCTGTGCTTTCCGTGATCTACAAACAATCGAGGTACAGTAAGTGCAAATATAAGTGGACTAGTGGTCTGGATTTAATTTTCCGATCTTCGTTGAAGTAACTAAATCGTAATTTGCATGCCCTTGTCACCTTATAAGTGTTCAAAGTGTCATTTTGTCAACAAAAATCCGATGATCCCATTAAGATCATATATAGGCACCAACGAGAGCCGAAAAAGATAGGGATTTCCAGATATTGATATTTATATGAGACGAACTTCATTGTAGCCTTCCTGATGTTTACAATGCAGTCTACTGACTACTATGAGTACACTGCACAAATGTCTTCCGTTTGACTAGACTAGGAGCAGACGGGGGTGGCTGTCCTATTGCCTTTGTATAGGCTGTGTTTTTACTCCCATCTGTGTACCCAGTATTGTTTTGTGCCTATCGTCCACATGGAGTAGAACCAGGATAGTGCTCTTTGGTATATATCAAAGATAGCTATGCTAAATTATTCAATATTAGTAGTGCCTTGCCGATTATTAGAAGGGGCTGTTTTAATAATTTGACTGCTTGGTTCCTTCATTAACCGGGAGCAGCTGCGACTTTGCTATAGGTGCTAGTTTCCCATAACTATTATGGATTGAATATCTTACTCAAGGACGCTAAGGTAGAGTAGATGCATGGTAACTTTGCCATCATAATGACAGGCATTTGGCTTACACCCTCTCCACAACCATGCTGTTTGAAGAGGTTTGGCCACAAGACTGTTGACCTTGGTTGTAAGATAGCAGGACGTTTAGGCTCTTTGTAGAATACAAAAATCCAACTCTTAATGCATTACTTATGCCTTTAGGTTTCTCCACTGTAATCAGCCTAGTCTCAGCCCAGCCAGTCCAGTACTGCTCAAACATGGTTCTCACACTTTGTGAAATTAATTCTACCATTTCAATTGGCAGCTAGCCTACTAAACAAGAGCCAATACATCTGTTGGCCACACACTAAAAAAGATTAGGCTATCTATAGACTTAGTTTTTTCAGGTTTTATTTTATTATGTTACCGCACATTGTTTATAACACAAATGACACACACACACACACACACACACACATAGAGAATGACAACACTATAATGGGGACGTGGGGCTTGCTTGATGCACTCAATTCAGTCCTCATCCAAGGTTGTGGTTACGATGCACTACGTATACACGTCCACTCATGCCTACCTAAAGCCTCTATCTCTGTGTGATAGTTAATAGTTATCGCTCTTCTCCAGACGATGATGCGGCAGGTGACCAGCAGCGACTTCTGCATGAGCGGCAGGCCGTCGTGCCTGGCGGAGGATGCCCACCACCCCACCACCCACTTTGAGCTCTGCGCCTCCCAGTCCAACAAGTTCTACCCCCCCCCTCACCCGCCCTCGCTGCAGATGGCCCTGGGGCCCATGCCGCCGCTGCCCCCCCAGAGCCCCCACAAACCCATCGCCTGCCAGAGGCAGGACGCCCTGGGAGATCCCCGCTCGCCAGGACCCCCACCGGGGTCGGGCATGGGCAAGGCCGGCCCCGAGCCGCATGACCTGAAGAAGAAGAAGACTCCCGGGGGGAAGTCAGGCCGGCGGGGTCGGCCAGCTGGGACCACCAAGCTGGCGGGGTACCGGACCAGCACAGGCCGCCCTCTGGGCACTACACGGGCGGCTGGCTTCAAGACCAGCCCGGGCCGGCCGCTGGGCACCACCAAGGCAGCAGGGTACAAGGTGAGCCCCGGGCGCCCGCCAGGCAGCATCAAGAGCCTGTCACGCCTCAACAAACTAGCCTACGCCACGTGCAGCGGAGCCGCATTCCCCTACCCTCTGCCCCACAAGGACATTCTCTGTGAACCCTCCTGCAAGGACAAGGTAGCTAACGATTAACCCCTCCCCCACCCTCCACTCCACTCTGGCTTGTTTTTCCTGTCAGAGCGGCCTTCTCATTGGCTGTACTTTGAGAAATGCATGTGTTATAGTTTTGCTGTCAGAAACTGGCCATGATTGTACATTTGTCCCAGTCTGAGGAGAGGAGATGTGCCGTTGATGTTGTTGTTTTTTATAATGCTGTGTTTTGTCATCATCTGTGTGTGCTCTGTAGGGCTGAACGATATGGAAAAAATTCCTTTTTGCGATTTTATTTTGATGGATATGATTCACTATTAGTGGGAATGATCATTTTTGCATCACAATTTTCACTGGAAAAACTATCATTTGTTGGGGTCTGTAACAAACAGATGTTTTCTTTTTCAAAAATGTGTAGGTCAGGGCATCTCTGCAGCACTACAGTTTATTTATAATGGTGTTATAATGGTATAATGGTATTACTGTATATATTTACACATTTGACCCTTATCAAAAAATTGCAGCTCCTGCGATTTGGATATTGGCCATATTGCGATTTCAATAATATTTCGATTAATTGTTCAGCCCTAGTGCTCTGGTCACGTGACCATCAGGATCTCATTTCACCTTTGAATCTATAAATGTCACTACAATATCACAAGCGTGCAGTCATCAAAACCTAATTTAGTCTGTTTCTATGACATCAACTTTTGTGTGACCATCTGTCTGTGGCTCATTCTGTTGAGCACGTTGCCAATCAGCAACCAGTCCAGTGCAAGCGATCCTATATGTGCCCCAGCTACCCGGCACTATTTTCAGTGCTGTCGTTGGCAATTGTTGGTTCCAAACGGCCCTCTGACTCTAGATGTTGTTTCTGGAGGTCCGAATGCAGCAACACGCATGAATTAATTAAACTCCATTCAGAAAACAAATAGGCTTCCACATGCTGTAGGGGTTCTGTTCTTAATGACTTTGTTTTTCAATAATTGTCCAATTATATTTATTGTTCCATATGCAATTATGCATCACATTAATTTATATAAAAATCAAGGTAAAAAGGAGAGTACATTTTGTCTAACAGAGTACATTGAAATCTAACATGACTTGACTTCACAATGGAATGTAATATGGCTTGGGGTTGTATATAGATGGAGCTATTGGCATGTATTATTTAGTGTATTGTTCAACAGTATTTAGAGTTTGTTATTCTTTACCAGGCATCCGACCCCTTCTGTCAACACTACACTGTTTGTTGGAAAAAAGGGCAATGCCAAACATTTTCAAGAATCATTGAGGAGACCGGTGGCAGCCATATGCTTTAAGTAGAAGCCCTAAACATGAAATTCCCATCAATTTGTTAAAAACTACATTTTTTTTAACTATTGTTTATTTGGTATTTAAATTGAATAGACAATCGCAATATCATAATTCAGAACAACATTGTTTAAGTTATGTTATTATTTCATTTCATATTTCATGCAGCACTATGAAGGCTCACTTTCTCACTTTCTGCGATGCCATCTATTCTAATGTTGGAAAGAGGTTGGAAAATTGCTGTATACGAAATATCTACCCTGAACCATTGAACCATTTTCTAACATTAGTCATTGTCAGGGTTTGAATTGGTTTTATTTAACATGTTTTCATTTAGTTATAGGCTAACCCTTTTTCAAATTATTAAGTGGAACAAATTAGACATTTAAAGTTGTTAAAGTGGGTGCAAATATGTGTATGCTTTGTTCTATGTGATAACATTAATACTGTTGATTGTTTTATATTTGTGTATTTAGATAATTTTGTGTGTGTGTGTGTGTGTGTGTGTGTGTGTGTGCGTGTGCGTGTGCCCAAAGTGTTCTGTCACCTGCTTAGCCAGGCATCTCTAGACCTGCTTTTTACCGATTACTACCCAAAAGACCATTGTCATCCACCTCTACCAAAGATTTGTATGTTTTCTACCTATGAGCTTCTATGAGATCTCTGAGTGTTTTGATAGCTACTCATTTACTGTCTTATAATCGTGTGATGACAGACACAGGTCATCAAGGAGCATGTCGGGGTTATGCATCTTGCTCAAGGATGTTTGCAAGAGTAGCCTAGGGACAGCTAGGGATCAAAACCAGGGCCTCTTGGGCAGCAGTCGCCTCGCAATCTCTGTCTCCACCCCACTCCCCCTCCACTATGAAAAAGGTTTTGAGGCCACTGTCCAACAAAAGTACATCTGAACAGTGAACTTGTATATGCCATACTGCAAATGTAGACACTTCATGGTACCATGTATAAACAGCTTGTATAAATAGTCTTGAATGCATTATAAATCCATACTTAGTGGCAATGTATACTTCCAGACTCGCGTCACATTTTTATATTCAAACGTTTTTACTTAGAGACACAATAACCTCCCTGTTTTTTATATAATGAATATGTAGCTTTGTGTCATGTAACACTGATAGGAGTTGCTCATGTTCACATAAGTGTGGCTGGCACTGGCAGGATGCTTGATTTGTTTTATATGATGTCTATGCTCGGTTGTTTTGCATATTATATGTACATATATATACATACACATCAGTTTGTCTACATGTATAACTCAAACACTGGTGGATTACAAGGGTTAAATCCACACCAAAACGTTCCATTCCCAGCTTATTTTTATTTGTTTGCTTGGTGTCATGCCATTGTGAAAACCGGTGCGTGGATTTCTTTCTCCCCATCAAACTACTGGAAGACAAGTCTAATCGTAGCAGCAGGCCTAAGAGTGGTAGCATCATTAGCATGTTAGCTATTTCCCACATGCACTTCAAAAGCCTGGGTTGGGCGTTGATGAAATCCTTCAATGCTTTGACCTCTTTTTCCATGATCTTCAAACTTGGTTACAAGACATAAGTGTGTTTGTGAATAGTTTGTTATGTATAACCTTGTTATTGTTTTGTTGACTGACCACGTAGGATATTTGGTGAAAAACAAAGTTTCATGGAATGCCATTATATTTGGAAGTATTACAAGGTGTGAACTATCACAGAGTGACTGCAGTTCATGGCAAAGTATTTTGACATGCCTAAACAATTTCAATCCAACGCAATGAAGTGTAATTATTTTTTTCTATTATAGAATGTTTAATTCACGTTTTCTGAGACTGTTGGCTCACTTCACCAAGATCTACATGTCATCAGCAGGTTGTAAAGGGTGATTTCAATGAAGATGTTACCTCACATATTGAGTGTTTTCAGGATAAGCGAAGCCTTGTTATTAATATATTGTGTAACCAGCTAGCATTTAAGTCTTTGTATATTCCCAAGTTTTTTTTGTCTTTCTTTATTTCTTGCATGGTTGTTGTGGAATGTCAAAAGTTTGTGTAATAAATTCTAAATGAAGACATCCTGGTATTGATTTTAACTTTTAACTGTGCCATAATCCATAGCTAATTCATCTACATTATTTAAATAATTCGTTTTACATCAGCTCATTGACCATAGAAGGCTCTATATGTCCATCATGGAAGGCTACTATAGATCTAACTGTTTTGAGTTAATATACATTTATAACGTAATTTGTATGGGAAAATTATTCAGCCTTCATACAATAAATAAGTAATCGTATGAATTATTTACTTGTGAAATGTCACAGTAAATAAATAAACGTGGCCACAAATAAAATTTTAATTCTATGATTAATTCAATATATTTATATATGTATTCATTTATTGATGTGCTGCTTGTAGTTTATGCAATTACATATATCTGTCAACTTCATTTATCCAGGCAAAAATATCTTGAATGTTTTAAATACTTTGCTGCAGTATGAAACAATCCATGTTGACTCCTGCCAATGTAATTATTAACAAAAATATGACCTGTGTACAATATATATACACGTATATATATATATATATATATATATATATGTACAGCTTTCAGCTTTACACTTTGGCTGTTCAATCTATGAATACATTGTATGAAGATGGAATCCACGGTGTAAATAGTTTCTAACGTGTCAGGAATGTATAAGCTACATGGTAGGTTATTTTAATTAAATTATTTGTATTCTATAACAATTTTATTAAATTATTTTGGCATCCAACGGTTTCAAAATTACATTGGATATTTCAATCAACCATGTTTCAGCCATATAAATATATCAAAGAACTATAGAGAAATGAATGAGTGTTACTTCCTTCAATTTTCTAAGTGTTGCTTATTGGTATGTGGTATCGTAGGATTGGTCTACTCTACAACAGTCACATCATAAACACAAAAATACCGGAACGGAACCATGGATGAACGGAACTTGGTAGTCGGGACACCGGAAGTAATGTTTGTGTGGTCCGTGTTGCTACTGTTTCCGATACGCTACACTGTTTTTGAATAAAGAGAATGGTTTCTTAATTTGCAGATACGTCGTATTTTATACCTCGTTTTCAATATGACGGTGATATTGGATAAAATGTATATTTTGCACGTTTTATTATTCATCAATTTGTATTTTAGTGTCAGTTCATCAGTGAGAGCACAGGGTAAGTTTTTGACAGTAGCATTGCTAGCATTACTGAGTTGATTATTGTTTATAGCGTTTATGAGCATGCTAAATACATTGTGGATAGTCTTGTGTGCAGGTTGTCATATATTAGTTGTTTTAGTATTTAATCTGACTGCATTTTGATCTCGCGTGTTTTTTCTATTGTATCATATTATACTAATATATTCAATGGGATATTTACACCAAAGCTTTAACACATATAAGATCAATTCCAGCTAAATGTAGAATAATTTATATATGTAATGGTACGATTATATCATGGCAATACGCTGCTATTTTTTGTTGTCTTTTTTGTCAGATTTATTGATGGATATATAAGAACAGATTTATCACAGACTCAAGTAACGTTTCTAGTACAGTAAAGTTTCTACGCATTGCGATGGTTTTGATCACTTTCACAGAGAGCAGTGAGTCGTCAGAGAACAAATGGAGTGAGGATGCTCTCTCCGACTTGGAGAACAGCCCTAAATTCGTTGAGACGGACGACTTCGAGTCTCAGCCAAAACGGCAGTTCAAAACTGCTGAGATTGCAGATGCCCTTATGGGGACTGAAACCCCCATCGATCCATCTGACATCGAATCCCTGTTTCCCAAAAATGTGAAAGACTTCCAGAGTGGCTTCTTGCCGCCTTGTGCTGAGGATGATGCAGAGTGTGCTGCACCATCTCAGCCTGCTGATGGAGTACTGGTGAAGGATAAGAGCCCGGAAACAGAGCAGGTGACCTTAAAGAAAGCCTCTTTACATATTTAAAGTCAATTCTAAAGATTTGACTTTTTTTGTGGTACCAACAGCCTTTAAATGTGGGTTCTGCCTGCCTAGTCAATCTGCTTACTTTCCTCTCTGTGAGCGTAATCGTAAACCAATGATCTCCATGATGATCTCACTACCTACTTTCACTTATCCATAATACATTGTTCATAATATATGAAACCACGATATCATGTTCTGTGCCCTCTCTTCCCTGCTCCAAGGTTACTCTGGACATGGTGCACGTGGACACCATGGTGACGGAGGAGCAGAACACCACGGAGACCACGAAGACGCACAAGGTCAACTGTGATAAGAGGAATATCACAGGGATGGACAATTTTACTGTGCAGGTCCTCAACGCTTCACAGGTAATTCCTGACTTCCTGTGAGGAATAGCTAGTTGATACACGATGCATACTCAAAGAGTAGTTTGTTATTCATAGATAATACATCTATTAGCGTTTTATCTAATAATGATGGATTAATCTATTCAGTCTAAATATATATGCCATTAATGGAGGCTTTTATCCAAAAAGAGTACCATGAGTGCATAGATTTGTTAACATGGGTGGCCCCATTGGGAATCGAACCGCTTACTCTGACACTGTTAATACCATGATATGCCAGTTGGCACTGTTAATATCATGATATAGCCTACCAGTAAGTATCATAATCTGTCATGTCAGTGGCAGTACAACCCTGATTGTTATTGTGCTGCAGGACCTGATGGAGTTCTTGAACGCCAACGGTACAGAATGCTCCGTAGTGCTGTTCTTCACCACCTGGTGCCAGTTCTCCGCCAGCCTTGCCCCTCACTTCAACGCCCTACCGCGGGTCTTTCCCAGCATGCATTTCCTGGCACTGGATGCCTCTCAGCACAGCAGGTACATGGTAACTTGTAATAGAACTACATCCTGTTCAAAACATTTAAATAAAACCTTATAATGAGTTGGTGGCTCAGTTTTTAGCACCAAACAGCAAGTAAGTTGCATTCTGCATGTTTCATGTTATGCCTACAAGTTAGCTAATTTAGCATGTCAGAGTACATAGCATGTTATGTAATTCAGCATGTTGGAGGTACATGGCATGTTATGTAATTTAGCATGTCAGGCTATGTAGAACTTTGTTCACAGTATTTAATTGACAGCCTAAATTTCCCTTGTTCCTGAAGTTTCATTGGTATTATTTTGCCCACTAAAATAGCTATTTTTAATGGGTAAAACAACATGAAATCTAAAGCCTGTGGTATGATTTTATTGGTCTATTTGTCCAGTCTGTCAACCAGGTTTGGGACTGTGGCGGTGCCAAACATTCTGCTCTTCCAGGGGGTGAAACCTATGGCCCGCTTCAACCACACTGACCGCACCCTGGATGCACTCACTTCTTTCATAGCCAACCAGACAGGTATGGGAGATGTACAAATATCCACTTTTATTTTATATACATACATACATACATACATCTCAGATATTGGCACTATAACACACACACTCCCTTACTATCCCACTCACAGCTTGAGTCAAAACTAAATGCTTGATCCGAGCAGAGCAATACAAAATAAATGTCTCCTTGAATCCTCTCCATCCAGGATTTGAAGCAGGCCCTGACAGAAATGTGACAGACACCGACCAATTGGGGCCCCTCCCCGGCGTGCCGGTGAAGAGCATAGATTGGCTGCTGGTCTTTTCAGTTCTGTTCATCACAGGTTTTACCTTCTACGGCATCCTGCGGACAGACAGTATCCGGTGGCTCATACCAGGACAGGAGCACGAGCACCAGGACTGAATTTACAAGAAATTAGATTTGTAGTATGTGTAAATAATTATCTGCTAAATAATAAATAAATAAATAATAGTAAGTTATTTTACAGTTATCAATGGCTGGGTTGCGTTTAAGGGGATAATGATAATAAAACAAAATTACACATTGTGTGAAGAGATGACGTGCCATCAACTGTTTTGCTGTGATTGTAAATGAATGTACATTTGCGAAAAATAAAGATGTATCCTCCTGAAAATTGGTTAATGCATATTTTGGAGTAGGCTACATCTGTTTTGTAATGTCGTAAGTAATTTGGATATGACATAGTTTGTATATAGGCACATTTTACAACAGGCCTTGACGACAGAAATAATTTTCCTAGATAGTGAAAATGACGAACTTAGTGTATTTTAATCAGGCAATATTCTGAACGGCTATCATCCACAGCACACGACACGGTAGAACTAGAACTGTTCACCGCCTGAAGGAGTCAGTTTGGAGAGCTAATGTTTACTTTCGGAATTAACAGCATGTTGTCTTGGCGTCTCTCTAGGCTGGGCAGCCTTTTACTGCCAACGATATCTAGACATTCATCTAAAATGGTGAGTGCAAACTTGGTTTACTGTGCGTTAGTAGCCTACGACTCTTATCTCTTGCAGTGGCGCACACAACACATGGCCATATTTCATTGCGAAAACCTATAGGTCAGAAAGACAACGAGAGTGCTATGAATTACTTTTATTTCTATGGTTAAGTGAAGACGTTACCTGCGCAGTACTGTATAGCTACCGTAGGTTAAATAAAACCATGAACCAAAACGACTGAAACATCTTGTATTAGACTGCCATCTTGCGGACATATCATAACATGTCATAGCATTCATCTACACGCACGCGCAATAGCAGGTAATAAGCAGGTATGTTCCTTTCCATTCGTTGGAAAGGAACATACCTGCTTAAACTTATAATAACATCGTAAGGATATGGTGATAATAATAATCAAAATTAAGGTATGAGGTTTTCCAAATTAAAACACCTTGAATCTTGTATTATGATTATTGTAGTCCACAGATACAATTTAGGCATTACAACTGTTCCAAGATAAAGTAATTATGAGATAGTTTTGTGTCGATAGAATGCTGATGAAAGACGAAAAAAAATAATCTTTACTTTAATTAATGCTGCCTAATATGGTCAAAACTATGTTTGAAGCCCACAGTGGTGCATTGTCATATTAATTGAATGTATTCATGTATTTTGTCACCAGGCCTCAGAGTCTCACTGGCTTACGCCAGCAGACCGAGATCAGCTGCTGCTGGAGCTGAGAGCCACCGGCTGGGCGGAGGTGGAGAACCGGGATGCCATCTACAAAGAGCTTCAATTCAAAAGCTTCAACCAGGTGTGTGTGTGTGTGTGTGTGTGTGTGTGTGTGTGTGTGTGTGTGTGTGTGTGTGTGTGTGTGTGTGTGTGTGTGTGTGTGTGTGTGTGTGTGTTCATTTAAAGACCCCACCCATCTGTAACTGCACACATAAACAAATCATACCTTCCCTAGTTTTTTTACAAGCTGCTAAACTTCCTATCATTATTATTTTCTTATACATTCAGCATTTCAAAGAGAACTCTAAAATGGTGTTTTGGAGACACAACTAAATTTGCTTGCTTTTATGAAGGACAGTCAAAAATATCTATCTGCTTGTACTTTAATTTGAAAATGAAAATGTAGGCAGCACTTGATTATGTATGTTATTTGTAATGTATATTATAGTATTTTTATAGTATGTATTTAGTATATTTTTTCAGTTTGTCTTCAGTTTGTATCTATTATTATATAAAGTAATTTACTCTTGAGCCTCAAACGCAGTATCACATTTTGGAAGCGGGGCAATTGTCTGTATTGTAAAACAAAGCAACATGGTCACATTTAACATTCTAAGCACCGCGCCCATCGTGGCCCTCGTATTCAGGGGTCCAAGTAAACTGCATCTTCCCAAGGCTACTTACTGGACCTCCCCTAATCCAGCCCCCTTAGTTGTTTTAGACCCCAACAAACTCTGTTTTTACACTTTCCCTCTGTTTGAAGTAGTGAGCCGCGCTGCGATCTGCTCCATGTGGTCCTCTAAACCCTCTCCTCTTACCCCCGGCGTGTCAGGCCCCATTAGGCTGAGATATGCCAGGCCGCCAGTTGGCAGCAATTGGGGTTTCGATCAAAATGATTTCTTTCGCAAACAATCAAATTGGTTAAAATGTTTCATCTGGTTCACAAAAACCGCTAACCACCCCATCATTAGGGTTGGGGTTTTTATGTGTACATGCCACTCTCCTTTCCCCCGTGTATCTCTTTGTTTTTCTCTCTCCTTCACTGTGTCCATGTCAATCTCTTTTTCTTTTCTCTCATTTTGTGCCCCAATGTTGAGCTCATGTTGCACAGTGTACATGTTGACTGCTCATGTACATCCTGTCAGTCTGTGTGTCTGTCCGTCTTTCTGGCTGTCTGTCTTTCTATATTTTATTTGCATGTATGTACATTCATTGTTTCTATGCTGTGTAGCAAATGGTTTAATCCATTCCTTTGATATTTGGATTTAAATGCCTTTACCAGTGTGTAACCATATGCTGTTTTACTACTTATCAGTGATTGGCTTTGGAGAGATTTAATCTTAATTACCTAATTGGAGTAATTAAGGTTTTGTTAAGGGGTGCATTGTCAACATTGACCTGTAGGGGGTGGAAGAACTGCATTCATGGATGCCAAAAGGCCACAGTGGGATATAATATATATATATATATATATATACTTTTTTCTTTTTTTACAGTCTATGGCTCAGCCACACAAGGACCCCATCAGCTAAAGATGCCAGTGAGCCAAAAGGAGAACATGATAGTTTCATACACATTTCTTTCATTTACTTTATTTCTTTGAGCACTGCAAGTGGAAAGTGTTGTGATGTCGTAACATCCAACACAGTAATTTATCTGTGGCAGTGCGGGCATACACTGTGTCCCTGTTGAAAGCCGTCTGGGAGCTCAATGCGATGGTTTCTCCTCATCAAGAACGCGGATACTTAATCGGGTTTGAAGGGTTCAATCCTTTCTCTGGAGTCCCTTTGGTCCATCAGAATTCCGGCAATCATATGTGGAAACTGCCTTGCTGTGCATCTATTTACTCTATTTTTAATTCTGTCATTTCTTTATTTTATTTGGTTGGACCTGTGCATGTCTTGGTGTTGGTCATAGTGTAACACAATAATAGTGGAGTAAAAAAAACCCCATTCATGTTGTTTACGCACAAACCTTTATGTCTTGGTTGTTAAGATGCCGACCATCTGCTTTACGTTTCGCGGAGTCGAGCACAAATATTTGTGTGGCACAAGTGGAAGCGGCAAGACTGAAGATGGAGTGTGCACAAAGGTTAGCTGTTAGCTGCACGACTCAATGCTTGCTGAGTTTGACAATGAAAGTATTCCAATGACTCCACCACCCCCAATTCAGCATGTAAACGTTTCCCCCCACAAAAACATCCCAAAATTAAATCCCGAGTGAAGAGCAATCTTCCTCCACAATTCACCTTCGCTTAACGTGTACATTTAAATTACGTTTTCAACCACAGTTTTCACAGTTGCCATCATACGAGTCTTAGGCACAAGATATTTACTTTAAGTCAAACTTTAAGTCAAGCATACAAATATAAGTCACCTGCCCTCCCCGCTTTGGTCAAAGCGTACTGTAAAAGGTTATATAATCGCTTGTCTTGAGTAGACACGTAATTCTCATAGACCATGTCAGGTGTATGCCGCCTCAAATGTCTCCTAGCTGATTTAGTTAAATAGGGGTCAAAGTTTGATTATTCAGACATGATTCCGAACGTACACTACAGACTACATCTGTGTAAATGCTGTGCATCAACGTAACATGGTGCGGGGGTACAGCAGGTCTGGATGGACATGCTGTGCGGATGAATGATGTCACGTTGAATAAACGTCCACAGTCGGCATTGCCCAAAAATGAAAAAAATGGCACACAGCTCAGAGTCCTAGCATCGTGTTTTAGATGAAGGAAGTACAAATAGAAGTGTAATGTTTTAAAGGCCGCTGGCGTCTAGCCCTGGCAGAGCACGATCTATGTGAATGCTGTTCTCATTAGAGATGTGCCTTTCAGATCAAAGTGTTTCTTTTCTTTGTTGTTGTTTTTTCAAGACTGCAGCGCCATTGTAAAAGAAACAATGAACAATATAAACAAAGTTAATTTAAAACATTTTTAACGTTTTTAATGTATATCATTAATTCAAACTAAAATTTTAAAAGCAATTTAAAATGTTTTTGGGCATTAAATGGCACTTTGACATCCGTTTGGATGTCTGCATAGAATTTGATTAATTAATAAAATGTTAGTTTTTTTCTGCTCATGTCACCAAGTAATGGTAAATGATGTAAGATGGTCAACAATGGTCCTTTTTCTCAGGAGGACAGGGTGCTTTATTTACATATAACCTACTTTCCCTCAGGTACCTGCGGTCCATTGGTTAAGGCTGACCCCCACCCTCCCTCCTTGTTATGCATGTTGTCTAGGCCTCCCCTTTACAGCAGATCCACTCTCACTCTCAAGCCCTTCTCTCTCTCTCGTTATATGCTGTGCCCTGCTTTTGTTAGACATGTTGTTTTACAAGTAAAAACTGAGCCCCTGGATAAACTAACCTCTTCAAGGCCATCTTTGTTTCCACACACACACACACACACACACACACACACACACACACACACACACACACACACACACACACACACACACACACACACACACACACACACACACACACACACACACACACACACACACACACACACACACACACACACACACACACACAACCTTATCCCATCGGCAGAGTGTGCAGTTAATGGGATCAGCGGTGTTTGGTTCCCTCTCTGTCTCCTGACTGGACTGTTCCCTGAGGACCCAGTCGTCCCACCGCTGAGGGCAGCCAGCCAGGAAGGCTGAACGTCAAAGTCTGCTCTCTCCTTTTTAACGCATCATCCAGTGTTTTGTTAAGCCCCTGGTTTATAACCCAGCAGTGAGTTGGGTCATCATAATAATGAATGTCAACACTGTGCCTGGAAGTGTCGCCAAAGACCTCCAAGGTCCTCCCCAGCACCTCTATTTTAAACCTGTTCTTTTTATTTTTTTAACAAAGACAAAAAATCATTTTATTGACAAAAACAATAAAATGAATGAATTCATTGCGGAAATCCTTTACCACGAATACGAGTTGGTTGTCTTCGAGTATCAAAGTAAACTGTTTGGTGTTTTTTTCACCTCGGAATCACGGTTGGAAATGTAAATGAGAGAAGATGTGAACCAGAGAGAAGAACGCATTCATACACACATGTGACAGTCTCCTCCTGCTCCATGGACAGTCTCCTCCTGCTCCATGGACAGTCTCCCCTTGCTCCATGGAGGAACTGAACAGCAGCCCCCCCCCCCCCGGTCATAGTTAGCCATGTGATATTGTGATATTATGCCTCCAGTTACATGTTGACTTGAAGTTGGCTTGCTTTGCGGCGGGTAAAAGGTTTGTGGGGGTGGAGGGGTGTTTTGGGGGTGAGTGCGTGTGGCGGGTGGGGGGGTTCTTCATCAGCCAGCCGAAGACATCTGGAGTGCCGCCTTGGCAGCCGGAGCGATATGAAATGTAAGAGGTGTGGACGCCATCATCATCATCCTTCTCCTGATTGCCACCACCGTGTGATTCACAGCCGTCTTGCCTTTCACTGCAGACGCTTCCCAGCGGCCAACTGCTGCGGCCCGCGATGACGGCTCTCGCATGATAATTTGCTGGCAAGCCGCAGAGGAGCAGGGGGCGCGGGGAGAGAAAGTGTGTGTGAGTGCACAGATGCAGGTGCATCTTCAGGTGTGTGTGTGTGTGTGTGTGTGTGTGTGTGTGTGTGTGTGTGTGTGTGTGTGTGTGTGTGTGTGTGTGTGTGTGTGTGTGTGTGTGAGAGAGAGAGAGAATTTCTTTTTTGTATATTTGAAGGGATTCAGTTGCATGTGCATCTATGAGTGCACGCACGCGTGTGTGCCTGTCAGAGGCGAGTCCGTGTAGACGCAATCTGCATGCACTTAGCTCTGGCAAAGCAGAGCAGGCGTCTGTAAGCCCCCGGACCGCGTGGCGGTGGAAAGCCGATCTGTAAATAACACACACATGTATTTCAAACCAAGGCCTGGGTACCAGCCCTGCGCCACAATGAGGGAGAGAGAGACCCATCCAAAGTTATATGACAATCATTCCATAATAGCACCAAAATGGCCCCTGTGAAAGCGGTGCGCGTGTGGGGGGGCAGGGGGATGTATCAGTGCTCTCCCGGCGGGTGTTAGTGATTATTTGAGATGGGGGTCTGTGAAACGTCAAGTCAAATTAGCCCACTCTGACAGCTAAAGCTGCTCGGTCCAGTCAGGCAGGATGGTAGGGCTGGCTGACTTGGCATAAAGCTGGCTGGCCGAGTATAGCTGACTGACTGGTTGGCTGGCTGCCTGTCGTTCTTATTTGGCTATTTGTCTATTTTACTGGTTAGGCATGTATTCGACAGGCTGTTGTGCTGATTGAATGTCGAGCTGAGTGGCTCTTTTGCTGGCTGGGCATTTAGCATTTAGACAGGTTGGTTTCCTGGCTGACTGAATAGTTGACAGCCTGTTTTTTCTTTCTTGTTTGGGCATTCATCTGTTTTTCTAGTAGTTGACAGACTGGTTTGCTGGCTGGGTGTATACTGGTTGGTTGGCTAGCTGTATAACTGAGGAGGCTGGTTTGCTGTCTACTGTATAACTGAGGAGGCTTGTTGGCTGACTGGGTGTAAGGCTGAGGAGGCTAGTTTGCTGCCTGGGTGTATAACTGAGGAGGCTGGTTTGCTGCCTGTCTAACTAATGCAGGCTTGTCTAACTGGCTGTTGGCCTCAGAAGTGTGAGGCATGACACAATACAACAGTGTAAACAAAGAGGCTTGAGAGGGAGTCCTTGACCCCTGGTGACTTCAGGCCGGATACTCAAGACTTGGTTTTATTTTCTCAATTGTCCCAAGTGGAGGGCCGGACAGCTGACCTGCAGGTGACACTCATCCTCACGAGAGTTTGACCTGTGTCGTTTTAATCTCTTCCCAATCTCTTCCCGATAACGGAATTAAAAGGCGAGCAGACTCCATTTTGCCTTCTAGGATTGTAGTTTTTTTTTTTTGGTACACATTAATCTCTTCTTAAATCCGAAACGAATGCTTTGTTTCACATATTGGCCCGTGTATGGGTGGGCGTGTCTTTGTGCGCCTCTAAATCTCGCTCCATTTGTCGAGTCGTTAATTTATGGAACCGTCAGAATTACGTAAATTATAATTTTTTACTATAAACATAGGAATGCATTCTTCATGAGTTCCTTATTGGTTCGTTATATATATATATATATATATATATATATATATATATATATATATATATATATATATATATATATATATATATGTGTGTGTGTGTGTGTGTGTGTGTGTGTGTGTGTGTGTGTGTACTCGAGGTTCCTTTGCGACTCCTTGTAGGCTGAACCGTTGCGTCTTGTGTTTCACATTCCATTCCCGTCCAGTTTACACTCCGTGCGTCGCTAGAGTTAAACATCTCCGAGGCCGAGGCGGGGACGAGAGGTTTTATAAATACGGAAGGTGAATGTGACGCTTAGGCCTATTTTTTTCTTTCCGGAAGATTGGACTAATAGTGTAGGCGAGGACAGTAATCAATTCACAAGTCAAACACAACTGCAGATGTTGGTCTCAAGTATCAGTTGAATGGAATTTAAAATTATAATATTCCTCATGACTATTTATTTTTAATCAAAGTTAAAGTAACCCGTCTAGCTGATGGAGAATCCCAAAGTATATTGTGGAATAAAATCATCCATCCATCCTTGAAAGTGACAGATTACATTTGGAATATATTCTACATTAGTGGCATTCAGCACCTTTCGTTCATTTTAACAGTGTTGCTCTCCCTAAAACTTAAAACCCAAAACCTAAAACTCAGTCATTAACGGCAACCATTATCTGGCACGCTGTCCAAAACCTTACAAAAATAAACTGCGTGTTTTACACAGAGAGAGAGAGAGGGAGAGAGACTGAGACAGAACGCACTACACCTGACATGACAAGCAGCTTATTGCCGCCCTCATTAGAACCAATGAGAGTTGAGAATAAGCAGGCTGCCACAGCCCTCAAATTGGTGCCAGTGGAGGTCAAGTTGCAGGAATATGCCAATTACTTAAATTGATCAGATGCTTGTTTCCTTGATAACCAATTTGATCGAGCTGACGATCGTGTTACATGCGCCGCGATGCGCGCCCCTCCGACCAAGGGGAGGGGAGGTCCCCAGAAAATTGGCTACAACCATAAGGTTACAACACGCTAAATGGACTCCACGCAATTTCCTCCCGCCAACTAATTCTGTTTCGTCATGTCGAAAAATGTGCACGAACGGGCTCAGCGTATCGACCATGCACTGACAGCCTGTAAACAATGGCGTTTCAGTTGATTTAATTAGGCAGGGAGGAAGTATTCAGAGGCTTAATTGAGATTGCAGTGGGAAATTGCTCTGAAATGACTCGACCTGCTCGCTCACTGCAGTCTTTTTTTCACCGTGGGCATGACGAGGGATTTGAAAGCCTCCGCTTTGTAGATGATTAAATAACCCTAATCATTCTCCCGATGGAAAGCCACGCGCCCGGCCAAAACGAGAGGGTCTGCTTGTGTATGTATGCCTAACCATGTCCACGCTTTAACTAAGTTGTATACACATATAATAGACCTCTGCCTTTTGGGTGGGTGGGCGTGTCTTTGTGCGCGGCGCGCGCGCTAAATCTCGCTCCATTTGTCGATGGGTTAATTTATGGAACCGTCAGAATTATGATAAATTATTTTTTACTAGAACCATAGGAATGTAGTCTTGATGAGTTTCTTATTGGTTCGTTATATTAATATTTATTTTAATATGTATTTCGTTATTGTGTGTGCGCGCGCCGCATATAGTTAGTTACTTTATTATTTATTGTCCCTTTATTGAAATTATTTTTCCACAAACAAAAAAAACACAAGTCGGACCAACAATACACTTATATGAATATATTCATTTGTATTATTTCTTATCTCTGCCAGGCGTTTGGTTTCATGACGAGAGTGGCCCTGCTAGCTGAGAAGATGAACCATCACCCTGAATGGTTTAATGTCTATAACAAGGTAAGGATGTAGGCTGGTTTAACGTCTAATAAGGTAAGGATGTAGGCTGGTTTAATATCTATAATTAGGTAAGGATGTAGGCTGGTTCAACGTCTAATAAGGTAAGGATGTAGGCTGTATAATAGAGAGCCTAAGTCCCTCCCCTTTCGGTGGAACAACATGGGACCTTATTTGGGAAAAAATATGTATGGTAGTCAACGGCGAGACAAATACATTTTTGATCCAGTTTGAATTGTGCCATGAATTACACATGATGTCTGTCATGTTTGTCAATTTAAAAGATAATTTTGCAAGTCAGTTTCTCGTAAAACAGTAAAGTAACATTTAGTTTTGTGTGAAACCGCACAGTGCACTCAATCTTTCGTATCGCACAATATACGTCACCAACATGTATCTTTACCTGATGTGTTTTGTCCAGTGACTCCTTGTCCTTTTATCAGCCGGGAAGCGAAAGTGTGACTACATCCCGGTATAAAACACACAGCCACCGCGTTAGCGGCTCTGGGTAGCTTGTGGAGAGAGAAAGTTATGACGTCACTTACGCGACTTTTGGGTGTGTAGTCTTTCTAATTACGTGTTTTCACAGTCTTATAATTCAGTTTTATGACAAACTGCGAATTTCTTGACTTGCAAAATTCTCTTTTGAATTGACAAACATCATATGTGTAATTCATGGCACAATTCAAACGGGATTCAAAAATATTTGTCTCTCGTCCTTGACTACCGTACATATTTTTTCCGAAATAAGGTCCCATGGTGGTCCACCGGAAAGGGAGGGGCTCTCTATAAGGTAAGGATGTAGGCTGGTTTAACGTCTTTTATAAGGTAAGGATGTAGGCTGGTTTAACGTTTTTTATAAGGTAAGGATGTAGGCTGGTTTAACGTCTGTAATAAGGTAGGGATATAGGCTACTTCACAATTTAATTCACTGTGGAAGGCGGTTCACAGGCAGTTACTTTGTCCACAACACGAACAGTTAAAATTAGGAAATTAAACTGATTACGCTGATTTGTGTGATTTTCTATGTCTTCGTATGCACATCCATGACATAATGCATTTGAATGTATATTCGTAAATGGAGCATGAAATGTAGGCCTACATTATATATTATATATATTATTTATTTGTATTATATAATGATAGAAACTAAATTATTATATGTATTATAATTACACAATGAAAACGAAGTTGCTCCCATACTGACTGTATTATAGTTTGCTAAATTTAGACTCTAAACTCACACCCACAACACACAGACACACAGAAGGATCTATCTTTCCATGTCAAACACCGGGAGGCAGTGGCTGTGGAGGAGGAGGCTCGCCACTGGCGGACAGACCGAAACGTAGCCACTGCTCTTCAGCAGTGGCTTTAACACGTAATCCCATCGTTTTGCTTGTGAAAAGCTCTGCAAATATGGTCTCCCTTAGTCCCTCCCCCCCCACCACCACCACCACACACACGTCTGGACATACATGTGTATGTATGTACACCTGCACATACATACATGCATGTACACACACACACACACACACACACACACACACACACACACACACACACACACACACACACACACACACACACACACACACACACGACACACACACGCCACACACACACACACACACTGACATGCTTTTCTGTCAGAGCGGTTGACAGAGGAGCGGGTAAACACATTG
>OOFB01037396.1:90974-107181 GCA_900323305.1 Trachyrincus murrayi
GGGGGGTACATCTCAAAGATAAACCAGGAGCAAATGTTGGAGAGGAAGAGAGTGGAGAATGGATGAGGGGAGAGACAGGCGAGACAGAGGGCAGCTGGGGGAGTTCACAATGGCTTTCCCCTTCATATATATGTGTATATATATATATATAGTTATATATAGTTATATATAGATATATATGTATATCTTGAGATGGAAAAATAATAACTCTCCTGCCGCTTCTGAGAGTGACAGAAGGGGAACGAGCGAGAGACACACACACACACACACACACACACACACACACACACACACACACACACACACAAGGACGGGTTCATTTCAGAGACAAGAGAAAGGCATGTGTGGAGATGCAGTCTTTCTCTGTTTGACTGCTGAGTGTGCTGACAGCCGGCTATATTTCTCCTGTAGCGTGCTAACAGTAGTCTCACTCCCCTCGCGTGCAGGGGAGAACCACTTGATACCAGCTGATGATAGTAAATACAAGATAAGAAGGTCAAGGAATGTTAGCGTGTTAGGGTGTGTGTGTGCATGTAGGCCAGGTGGGAAGTATTGGTCCTATGCAGTATATACTGATGGATGTTGGATCTACAAGTAAAATAATATTAGTATTAGTAAGTATAATTAATGCATACTCAATCTTCTGAAGGGCATGATTAAAGAGTCAAAGTGATTTGCTGATGAAGTACAAAATAATCACAGACTACAGAAGCCTACAAAATTAATACATCTCATTAGAATTGACCTTCCTGCCCAAATGTATGGAATCTATGGAAAGAACTGTCTGTCTCATAGGTATATAGTCTATAGAAGTATATATATAAGTAAACCATATAGGGCATCTACAGAGGTTTATAGAAGTATAGTATATAGGGCTTGTACATCGCAACGTCACATCGCAATGACTGCCTCCATTTTGGAAGCATAGGAGCATTGGAATGTTATTGTGTTAGTAGTAATGGTTTTTTGGTCATTGTTTAGTAATTCATAGTGAAATGATTTGTCATTATTGGGAGACATTGTTGTGCTACAGCGTTTCTCATGTGAGATGTGGCAAAACAAAGTTTTCATTAGCCTAGGTTATGGTATATTTACGTTGATTTATGATTTTACAGTAATACTCTTGAGTATTCCTCCTCTCAAAATGGTGGAGTATCGCCAATAAAAATTCCCATGATGCATTCTGATGTACAAACACAATAGGGCATTGATGTATATAGAGGTATATAGAAGTATACCATATAGGATGGAGTTTACAGTCAGAAAATAAGTAGCAGTAACAAGTAGAAGGCTTTTTTCCATGGGCTTTCTTCCCACCAGGATTTGCTCTGCATAGTCATGTGGTTCTATGCAGGGTCCAGAGCTACCATCGAGAGAACACCATGTCTTAGGTAGCACTGATGCCTCACAGCAAGAAGGCCGTGGGTTCAAATCCCCTCAATGTGGAGTTAGCATGTTCTCCCCATGTGTTCACGCACTGTAGGTTTCCTCCTCCTTTGCCCAAGTACGCGTTAGAGCCAATAAGCTGCTGCTGATGAAAAAGTACAGAATCCTTCATAGCTTTATTGTCCAGACGAGGATGACGTGGTCACAAATACTCTGCATAGACTCTACTTTTAAGGCAAATACTCTCTCGTCTTATCTCTCCATTCGATAAGGATCCTTCATCGTAAGAGGCTTCTAAGGAGTTAAATATTCCACGGTCAGGGCAAAAAAACGATAAACGTGCTATAAATGGCATCTTGGACAGAGAGGGTTTGGGAGAGGGAGGAGAAAAGGGGACCGATAAAATTAAGTGGGTGGAGATTTGTTAACCTAACTGATCATTTGGAACTACATCATCAAATCAGTTAGTTTGGTTAGTAATAGATTCAATATCCAAACGAAAATGCAAATCTCAATAAATCATATTATAACATATGTTGCTAGGGTACATGCTATAGTGCCTATATGTTACAGAGGTCTATGACATAAATATGAAAGAAGTCCTTCTAGATGGCATGTTATAGTACAAGAAGAAGAGGTATGACATGTACGTCATACCTCTTCTTCTTATACTATAACATGCCATCTAGAAGGACTTCTTTCATACTTCTTTTACATTGCCTGTAGTGTACTGTAGGCTACTATCCTCTGGTAGGCCTACTTCTGAAAGTCGTAGTGCACTAGACTCAACATGACTGCTAATCCTAAAATGACCGTTTTCTCAGGACATGTATACATCATTACAGTAATTTATAATGTTGTATTCTGGCTTGCATCAGCATGCATGGAGCCGTCCAAGAAGTGCTCATTTGACTTCTCACAATCCACCATAACCTTCTACTACCGTAACCAGCCTCATTGGTTGAACTCTGTTCAGTGCTTTAACAACATAACATTTGCAGTTGTCCTCACATGAAATCTTTTGACAATCCATTATAATCTATGATTAAAAGCATTTGCCATTTTTTGAAATCTTATTCTTGAGCTGTCTATGTTTTCCTGCCAGCAGCTCTCCAAGGTTTCATTAACGGCCAGTAAGAGAAGCATCACTCCGTATTGCTATTATGGAGTTCAAGTAATTGACTAAATATTAGCTTTGGACTAAAGGGCAAACTTTTTAGGACGTGAGAACTTGTATACTATGTGTATTAAGCTGCTGTAGAAGAACAGATAACACAGGATTTATGAAGATGCTTGTTGGAGAGACCTTCTTCACTTTAAGACCAGCCCTGCTTATATTGGATTGATACGGTTAGCCAATAACTGTTTAATATTATAGTAATAATATTACATTATATTGCTAATATTTCTAGTTAGTTTTTTCAGCTATGGGTCTTCTTGCCCACACACACACACACACACACACACACACACACACACACACACACACACACACACACACACACACACACACTGATCTAAAGTGCAGACTACTGTGTAGATAGCCAAATTATGAATAACATTTTTGTATATACTGTAGTTTATAGATTAATTAATTATTATTATTAGTGTTGTTATTATTATTATTGTTATTATTATTATTTTATATCATGTTTTCTAAATCTTAAATTAATGTAGACCTAATATTCAAATGCTTTGCCAATGCTGCTTTGCCATAACTGGTTTTGTTAATCGGAAGATATTCATCAACATAAGAATAGTCCTACCTATTAATAGCTGGTTAAAATGCTATAACCCTTTATTAATAGGCAGTGCTACGTTTTCTTTTAAATTATGTTTCGATTTAATTTCGATATTTTTCCAACTCTTGGAAGGTCTGGGTCATTTCTCTCTTACACCAATTGCTTATTGCATTTCGGAGGTATACAGTGTTGTTGATTGATCTCCGTAGAGACACAAGCACAGTTAAAAGCTAAGTCTGTTTTAGCTCAAGATGGGGAAGTTTGGCAGTTCGGCTTATTTTCCGTAATATGTCTTACTCTTCTTCTGTTAGGGTTCTTAACTTTTCAAGCTTGTATTGAGATTTTGTTTATTAATTAATAATGTATTAATGAATCACAGTTTTTGTATGAATGTGCCGTGTGTGTGTGTGTGTGTGTGTGTGTGTGTGTGTGTGTGTGTGTGTGTGTGTGTGTGTGTGTGTGTGTGTGTGTGTGTGTGTGTGTGTGTGCCTGTGCGTGAGAGTTTGGAGTACAACTTAAACACACCCTGGTAGGTAGGCCTATAACGTACCAAAGACTAACCAAATATACCCTTGTTATGACATCCTTGCTACGTGGTCTTTGTCTCATGTGCACGAACATTCCCATCGTGGATGCTACTTTAGCTTTTGATTCAATGTAGGTCTATGCCCTAGATCGATGGTTTTTGGCTGTATCCTCTGTTATTCATATTCACAAGTGCTCTATTCTGTTAACCACTAAATATATGCCGACCTTGCCTTTTATATTCAATGTCAGTGTGTCTTTTCAACTTCATGTTGCGTTGCACCAGGCATTTGACACTTGGTATACCACGTGCAGGGTGACTTGTTCAAACAGTAGCCTACCGTTTAACAGTACAGTTTATAAGCTGCATATCGAATCGTACGCTCCGCGGTAGCTTATTGCCTCTTGATATGCTTCTTAACTGATTAGCAGCGCAAGGCAAACACCCTCAGTTGAAAGTAGATATGGGGCTAAGATTGCATTCACGACATATTGGCCTACGTATTATTAAAAAACGTTAAATAAATAGCAGGCTTTAATTTTCTTTGCCATATTGTCTAACATTTATAAAAGGTACCAGTTATGGTGCATATAGGCCTATAACAATGACAGCATACATTTTTCGAAATGTTAAGTCAATGAAAGGTGCGTGCTGGAATTCACCCTTATATAGGCCATAGAAGCCCATGAAGGCCCTATAGGCCGTAGAACAATATTATTAGTATATAATAATAATAATCATAATCATAATCATAATAGTAATAGTAATAATAATAATAATAATAATAATAATAATTCATAATAGGCGTGAAATAGCTAGGCCTACTTAAGAATAGGCCCTTGATCTTTCTTAATCTTTGATTATAAACACATGCCGCCCAGGCTCACCTCAATGCGAATATGACATCATTAGGCCTACTGAAAGCGGTACAATTGTTCTTTGACGACCATATATCTGCATTTTATGGAATTGTATTGGCCAAGCGAAATTGTGGCCTAATTTATATTCACCGTCGCGCTTTAAATGGAGGTAGCCGTGGTGGTGGCGGAGTCCAGGCGGACACGTTGAGGATGCATTCAAACACAAGACAGGGTTGAATCGCCGGGTCATCGGGAGGCAAACATTCAAATAACAAACAATATATAGGCCTAGCCTATGACATTGAATATATTGTCACAATTCAATGCCGATCATTTGAAGATATCGTCTTCATGTTTCTTTACAGAGTCTCGCCTAAAAAGCGTATAAGTCTATCAGGCCTGTACGCTGTAAAGTAAACTACTTTTCTGTAAAGTAAACTACTGCATTTCATTATCAAATAAGAAAGGCGCCTGATTAGAAATTAGTGAGAAAATATACTTCAAAATAAACCCATATTTTTGTAGTTTATTCAAACAAACATTACCATAAACACGCGGAGACTTTGAATCACCTTTATAGGCTAAATAGTATAGACTAAAGAAATTACTTCTGCAAGTTTTACATTATTAACAATTTGTACAAAAACACGTTGCACTCAATTTAAACATGCGTGGTTTTTCTATTTCAATAAACAAGTAAAACGAATTTTCTTCAGGGAAACAACAACAACAACAACAACAACAACAACAACTAGCCTACATTAAAGTCACTGAACAGGACGCAAAAGGATTAAAACGGGCCCGCGGCACCCCTGCATAGAAGATATAGGCCTAAAACACATAGAGATATAGGCCTAAAACACATAGAAGCAGTATAATAAGAGTCCACTATGTACAATATAGCTTTCTTCTTTGACCGAGTCCAGATTCGTGTTGTGTTTGCTTTAAACTTTGTTTTTTCTTTCTAATCCGCGTGATGCGCCAAAACATGTTCACATTGGCGTGTCTCCAAAGCGCGCAATCAAATAACAGCACAGACATCCCTTTGTCTGTTTTTTTTAATATATGCCATATATGTACACGTCTTCATCACTTAAAAAAACTTGGGCATTTAAATTGCTGTGCAAGTTACTGGTAAACACATACAACCCGCATAATCCATTTTGAAAAATTACTGATTGCAACTAATCCAGTTTAGCTGACATTTTTTTTCCCAATCCAAAAGTAGGCTTACATCGTGTCCGCTCATCATGTTGTCTTCTCGGGGCCTGTTGACCCGTCAACTGTTGTATTGACAGGCGTTCAGACTAGAGCCGGGGCTTTGTAACCCGCTGTATCCGAAGGTTGGATGTTGCTTGGATTTCAGTCTCAGGGTCGCCAGGCTTGAGTTACACGTGTCTCTGTATACACTATACGGGGAACCCGGGGGCCCGTATGGGCACGCGGACGAGGACATGGCCGTGTTGATCGTAGACGAGCCGATGCCGTTGAGATTGCTGATGTTGTTCAGGCCAGCGGTTGGCATGCCCGGGACGCCCGAGTGGCCCATGCCGGACGCCATCGTCATCGATGAGATGGAATTGGGGGCTGAGAACATGGACTGCGTTGTCAGGGGGCTCATCGAGTTGAAAAATGTGAAGTTCTTGGTGGACAAGGGCGCCGGGGTGAGCCCTTTGTTGGTCCAGTTGTTGTAGGTGTAGGCAGGGTACATGTCGTCGTAGGGCTGCATGAGGCCACTGAACTGTGGCAGGTAGCTGTTTTTACACAGGTCCATTTGCTGGTTGCGTTCCCGCTTGCGCCATTTCGCTCTTCGATTTTTAAACCACACCTGAGGATAAATACAGAAAAAACAAACGTTTTACGGAATAAAAATTAGAATAAGCAAAAGGAAAATCAATGGATTGTATTGTCACAGAATTAAATTACGATTTTAAGTTGAATATTGCAAATGCAAATAAGCCTAATTTCTAAAAAGATTTAAAAAAGTGACGGTAGGCCTAAGTTAGGCCTACTTTAAAATGTTTCTAATTTTTGTTTTTTAATTCCAGCTATAAGCCAATGTTTTATCTTGATTGCCTGGCAATTAACATCATAATCGAATTGAATTATGAAAAAATTGTATTTGGGGGACGCTTATCCAAAGCGTCAAAATAATTATTTTGCAATTATGGAAAAACAATCGTGCTCTAGAACGGTTAGAACGATGACAGCCAGGTGACAAATAAAAAGGTGTCTTTAAATGTAATTATCTGCTCTTTAATACAAATGTGTTACATAAAAAAAATGCTGTAGGCCTAATTAATATGTAACATCATAGCTGAACAAAATCCAAACACACTGCGCATCACTGTAAACCTGTTTGACATAAGAGGAATTTCAAACATTATTGCAGCATAATCACATAATTAATAATGTGTTCTTCTAACATGATCTGAAACGCATGTTGTATAGTCTCTTTAGAACTATTGTCCGTTGGTTATAGAAAATATACCACTGTAATATAGCCTACCACTGTAATTCAGTTTCCTTCAATGTTTAGGTCTACGTTTAAGTAGGCCAACAGTTTTTTATGTCATATTTTTATTTAAACTAGCAAACCCAGCAAAATTAATTGTTGAAGGGAGACCATCTTTCATTCCCAGATAGGCCTATGACCCCAGACACCATATTACTTATGAGTTTCATGGCTTTACTACCTTTTGGTTTTAACTAAGCACCGAGATCACAGTAAATTCACGACGATTGACAAAGGTTAGGCATAATTAGGCATAATTCAAGTTTTCAATTATATCGATATAATCTTACCATTGTGGTGATGAAGAATAGCCCAAATTTCACCAATGAATTCCCCAATTAAATCTCGATTAATTCTCAATTAATTCTAAGGGACACATGGCACGTTTACCTGTTCACCTTACTGCTCTTTTACAGATCTTTTAGATGTGAATAGTTTAAAAAAGCAAAAAAATAGCCTAGTTTTTTCGTGTATTTATTTATTTAATAGACTATATAGGCCTATTATATAGGCTAAGTATAGGCCTATATATTATATTCATATATCTATCGAGCCTTACCCGCACTCGGGCCTCGGTGAGGTTGGTCCACACTGCTATCTCCTCTCGCGTGCTCATGTCCGGGTAGCGGTTCCGCTGGAAGGTGGCCTCGAGCTCCTGCAGCTGCTGGCTGGTGAAGTGAGTCCTCTGCCGCCGCTGTTTCTTTTTCTTGGGGTCATCCGTGTTCCCGTCGTCGCTTCTGTGTTCAACGATCCTCTCTTTCTCTATCAAGTGAATATAAAAATGGAAACGCATATGACAACACGAATCAGAAAGAAAGATTCCACAAACTGGTCTGTTTACATGTTTAGGCCTACTATCAAAGCCCTGGAAAACGCAGGCTAAGGGTCTGGTGGCCTTTAGGGAAAAATAATCAAACAAAAAATGTCTAGGCTAGGCCTAGCCTACTCTTAATTTTCTCTAATTAAGTTGAATTTTAAACATTTTTCAAACATTATTTTCATCTCAATATGATCTCAATATCATCCCCCATATTATTAAAAAAAGCGAATCTTTTGTTAAGCGTTTGGCACAGAACTATACATCTACATACAAGTATATTTAAGAATAAAAATGTCCCTTCATGTTTGCCTGGAATGGCAGGAGCCATTGAATTGAAATGTTCTCCTTAAATTATAGGCCTAATTTAGCCATTTACTCATTAGCTAAAAGACAGCAGCAAGGGTTGATTCTCCTTTTGTCCACTTTGGATGATAGAACTGGGTATGCTACTCTGCCAAGTTATTCCACCAACAAACAAACCCAACATTTGCATAAGTGGGTTATTAAGAGGGTCGTGGCCTAGGGATTTGTAAGCCACGGCACAGCTTTAGCGAATACTTACGGTCTTATTAATATGCTCCCTGTAAGGCCTATCGATCTACAACTTTTTCTAACTGGTAAAACTGGGGAAAACCCATAATCTGACACAAGAGTCACACCAACACGCAAATGAATGAATAGTGATATATTAAGAGAAAGGGAACGGTTATCCCTCCACCGTGGACAATGTACCTGCTGCCAACTCTGTGTCTGATGACTCGCTGCTTGAGTTCTCTAATATCGCTCGAGCGTTGTTCGAACTTCTCGGCGGCAAATGAAACGTAGAGGCCACGTCGCGCGCCTGAGGTGGTCTCGCGGCCTCTGCAATTCTGTCCAAATTCATTCCACCTTGAGAAAAATAGTGCGCATAAAAAGGAAACGGTGTGAGTGTGTCAGGCTTCGCGCAACGGCTACGCTATTGAAATTCAAACGGCTGCCAAATGTAAGCCATGAGAAAAATAAACGATGTGAGCCGTTTTCGACAAGAATGTAAAATGTCCTTCGAAGAATAATACCCCCTCTTGTTCGAGAAATGAGGCCCGTATGCTGTTTTTAGTGTCCGCTTTGAGAAATATGCCTACTGTGACCAAAACGCAGCTCTCGCTCTCTATCCTAGAGATGAAACACGCCCATCCTTTTCGGTTAACTTCCCTGACATGAGAGGAAGTCCCACCCACAAAGGGTGTTCAGTAGTTGGGAAGAAAAGAGTGCAATTTGGGGGCGCGGCAACTGGTATCTCACGGAAGCGTGCAAGGCAACGTTTTAGTGGAAAGCATGGGGTCACTTCTTCGTGCAGGTATGTTCAACATTCGTTCCATGAAACGCAATGGAGCGGCCAGCTGGGTGCGCTTATATAAACACCGGTACACAATGTGTGTATCTCGAATAGGTCTACTGAGCTGAATAAACATTTGACATTCAGGCGCAGTTTCTTTTTCCATCACTGCGCATGATATTAGCGCTATTATGGCTATGCGTATGAATGAGAGGCATTGTAAATTGTCACTCTATGAGGCTTTCTCCGACGTAGGCATATCCACCTAATCATATATATATATATATGCTATATATAGGCTACACACACACACACACACACACACACACACACACACACACACACACACACACACACACACACACACACACACACACACACACATATACAGGTACATACTGTATGTCCTATATATAGGCCTACATATATATTATATTATATATATTATTATGATATATATTTTTGTTATTATTATTATTATTATTTGATTATTATTGTTATTATTACTAGATTAATGGTGCAAGACATTTCTACGGAAAATACGGAAAACTACTACAATCTATTATATACTGTTAATCTGTTGTTTTAATGGAACATATATAGGCCTATGTTTTCCTACAATTTTGAACTGAACTCCCAAATCCACGCGTTGTTGAAATTTGGTTAAAGAACCCAATCAGAATAGTCTTCTGTGACTAATAGGCCACGTGATTGATGCCTTATATTATGACATACGTTGATGATACTGTTATACATTATAGTTTTATTTAATTATCTGGACCAGTCTTTTGTCTAAATAGTTACAGTTATTTAGCTCAAAGAATGCGCTCAGTGTGACGTGGCCCGATATCAGCGTCATTGTGGAGTTTTGCTAAAAACATTTGAAGATATATTTGTATTGATGTTTTCTTAAATTCCTAAAAATCCTAAAGTCTCAGAATTGAGTGGTTAAGGGATGACAACTCAATAGGGCCTCCTGCTGGTAAATAAATAATAGCTTAGCCTACTATTACACATTTGGTTGCATTCTATTCTTTCGGTGTTGAGTTCAAATAAAGTAGAATTATCTGACATTCACATGCTAAAATAATAAACATACTAAATATAAATGTATTTTGTTTTATTTAGATTGGATGCTCGTTTAAACGTAAAGCATGTGTAGACCTGCTCGGGCCACATGCGCCAGGTAATGCGCCTCGGCCCAGGCCTTTTGTGCCGGTCTGACTTAAGCTGGTCACAGGCGCCAGTGCTAAGCAGTCATTGTATGACGGTGACTTTTGACAGGAGACCCCGTCCGACCGGAAAGCTCCCCGAAGGCCCTTCCAAAGGCATTCTGTGCAGCCTCTAAGCAATTATTTGCTTGCCCATTTCCTCATATAGGCCTATAGGCCTACAAGCCTCTCAAAGGACATTGTTATGTGCCATCTCTGAACATGTATATTCTTGAGAGAATTGGCGCATTTCATCGGATCCCGATGTCAAGGCGCCAGATAAATATTGCAGGAACGTTCAAGGAAATGTCTTCCTCCAATTGCGTATAAAGAGATCTAACGACACCGCCTTAATTAAGGCATAATTAAGTTCGACTAGCCTAGGGTTTAGTTCACACTGACACGCAACAAGAAAACACCAATGCAGAGCTTTATCAGATTTTGGCGCACTAGATGAGTTTACCACCTAAGTTCTCCACTATATGGCGGAAGGCCTTTCTGGATCTGGATGGCGCAAAAATCAGTTGAGTAATACTCAACAGCACACCACGAGCCTCGGTTTATCGTGACCTTTTTATGTGGGCTAATGAGTGACCTCAAGGACATGGTCATCACGTTTGGCTGCGGTCACTGAATGATGTCAACAGGTGGTAGACCATGCTATGCCTATGCTGATTGTGCAGGGAAATAGTAGTAGGATAGACCAGGTCAAAAAGGGTCGTTATTTAGGAGTACTTGCAATCATTCAAGCGCGTGTAAACACTATGAGGTCAACGATATGTTTTGTTTTAAGTTTGTTGTAGTTACACTTACAACTAGCAACTCATTCGCCATTCTGTGAGTATTATGGTAGACCTAGTAGGAACTAAGCTGAACAACGAGGTATCCTCAATAGCCAATAAATCCTCCAAGCATTGCACTCTTAGGCCTTCATGTTATATTGCAATTCGTGGGGCCACTTGGTTCGCGTGTGACGGATGATCCAAAAAGCCTTTTCATCCGGCAGGATAGGTGAAAGGCCAATGGCAACACAAACACTTATTCTTGTAGAAGTGAAAATAAACGGCCCTCTTTAAATATAAACGAAACATACACAGAACGGTAGGCTATAACCCTGTCGTATTTTTCCCACTGTGACACCCATGGTAGCCAATTGAACCTCAAAGCCTAAAGCCACAAAACATATAGAAAATTAAAGCTCGTCTGCACATAGGCCTCCAAAGAAAGGAAAGACGTGGGCATATAGATGTAAGTGGATACGGTGGGTAACCGGAGAAGGACAGGGATAATAGCATTATTGCCTTGGTGATTGTTGTTCCTTTGCTCCTCTCTGGTAGATACTTGGTCAGAGTATTGCAATACTCGGGTTAAAAACAACCAACAACAACAACAACAACAACAACAACAACAACAAGGAGACGAATGACGAAACCACACGGATCCAGAATTGTATTCAAAGTGGCTGGAAATACAAATAATGAGAGCCAATTGTGCCTACCTATTTTTCACAAGCACTGATATAGGCCTACAGCTTTAGGATACCTTACAATTATCCCCCAACAACAAACGTAGGCTATATAAAAGTATGATGATCCATTTCATATCTCACGATACAAAAAACAAAATATTTGAATAGGCGCAAGTCTCATTGTTAAACGGTAGGAGCAACCTCTCAGTCTTAAAAAAGAAAATGCTACTTTTTATTTGAAAATGTTTAAAATGCGCCAAATGTCCTTAACAAAAACGTAGATTTTCGGCCTACAAACGTGAAAGTGGTGTTCACATATTTTTGGGTGTATTGTAGCCAGGAGCGTGGTGCTGGCCGATGTGGGTACAGTCACAATAGGTCTACAGATTTAAAGTGGGATACTTTTATTTTGAATAGCTTTTTACGTGAATAACCATCTCTATAAATTGCAATAATAGGCCTAATTGCATGCACAATTGTATGCACATGAGTGATCACAATAATAGGTCTACATGTTTATGCTGCATAAAGTCAGCCATTGCCTAAAACCATAGTCATTCAAAATGTTGAAAATATTTGGGATATAATATATATATAATATATGGGAAACAAATAACCTACAATTGCTGATCGCAATCGTATTTTAATACTGTTTATTTATTGAAATAGAGAACACATTCATTCATGTTTAATGGCTACAAAAATGAATAATGTTGCTCATTTACTAATTATATTATTGTAACACACACGTCTGCAATGTAGTCTAAATGTTGGGGCAGTATAATATACCATAAATAATAATACAAATGCATACCTGGGTCTCCGCAAGAGATTGCATTCTTCGTCAGATTCAGTTCCATTCCAGTTACCTAAAAATAACATCAAACAATCTTCATTAGAACAATTTTTGTAGTATTGTAATACTGTTATACATACACACTGTAGTTTATTATAATCTCAAGACATTCATCAATAGCTTCCATTGATACATTCACATAGCCTTCGAAATTGTTTCCTCATTCTTACGGATTTGATCTTTTAACCCTTAGCTTTGTGAGCCTCTTCTCTTTCCCCATAAGATGATGCATGATGTAGGCTATACACATAACCCCGCGTATCTGCAGGAATCCTATTGCTCGCTTTGTCAACACTAAATTGTGACATAATTCCACTGGTCCTTACGCGATCACACGAGTGCACGCACAAAAACAATGCCATATTTTCCACCTTGCTCATTTGGCATGTCAATAAGAGATGTCCGGCATTGTGCTACCCCTAGCCATCCCGGAGACACACAATGACTGTTTCATTTTGCCGAACAAATTCAAGCATGTATTGGTGTTGATGCACCTATATATGTACCACATATGCCATGGTTTGGTAAAAACAGGTGTATTGACTATATGATTTCGCTTGTTTATGTTGGAAGAAGCAGTATAGGCTATATATTTAACGGGCTATTGACGTTCCGGTGTGATGGAAATACACGCATAGAAAATAGAATAACCGGCACGTGCTCCATACAAAGATCAACATAGACATATTATATATTACCTAATATATAGGCCCAGCAAAGCGTATGACAACGAATCCAACAGTGGCACAGTAAAGTACAGACGGTCAGTCAGAATGCAGTTAAAGTCGCTGAACATGTTCAAAGAAGATATATATAGCATGTGGCATATAAATACTCACCAGTCGGTTCCCCAGCATATAATAATGAGTAAAACCTCAGAATGTTCCCATGCAGGTGTTCTTAAATAAATCCACGTTTGGCGTCGGCTGCATATGCTGTGTCCACCAGCTAATGGACGCGATGTTTGCCTCTGTGCAGCGCTGCCTTGCTTTTCTTGACGAGACTCCTGCTGTCCTAGCGGTGACGTCACCCCAGCCCATCCTCGTCTTCAGTTCTCGGAGGAAGCGAGGAAGACGCGCTCAGCCTCACCTTGTGATGCAGCAGCAGACACAGCGGGAGACAGTAGATAATGGACCATTTTTACTTGACTAAAAATAGTTCGTATAGAAATAGAAAGGGAGGGTAAACCAGTTGCAAGGGATACACAAAAATAATTCTGATTTCCCATAATGGATATTGGCTCAAAATCATGAAACGGTGAATAAATATTTTTGATATAAAAAAATGGCATAACATTTTCTGACCACATGTGTTTTTATTTTGTATTATTATTTAAAAAAAATGTTCATGCCATTTAAGTGCAAGTATCTTTCGCATAGGCCTAGTTTTTTTTTAAGCATAACGCGGAATGATTTAACTGGAAGCATGTTACGGCCTTATATTTCCTAAAACAATAGCCCGTAAAAGACTTAGGCGTGTGAAAATTATTCATAGGCTACTTAAACAATGATACCTAATAAAACAGCGGTTATGGGGCCCTCCATGACCTCTGTTAGTAGACCTACATAGCATTTTTAAAAACACCCCAATATACGGACGGTTAAATAGGCCTACACAAAAAACGAACCTGTAGCCCACAATCAGACAGGCTATAGGCTATATAGGCATATTTTGGTTGAATTTATTTTGTTTTTTATTTACTAACTCTAGGCCTATTGTAGGCCTACATAGCCTATTCATAATCACAATAGCCTGAGTTAGACTTCTTAGCCCTATATGATAGCCTACGAAAATAGTTGCTTCTCACTTACCATTGACCTTGGTAGGCCTAAATAAAATCATTGCGTCGGTAGGTCCTTTAAGTTCAGTGTTGCCTTTATCTGGATAGACCTATGTGTTAATTTCGATTTCATTTGACTACACATGTCTACATCAAAAATGATGTGTTTGTTTGATTTAATTTAATCTTCCATAATCTTTAGCCTATTTTATCAGGCGGACGTGGTAGATTGTAGCCTATGTTTGCACATGGGCTACAATCATTTGTCTTTATCTGCAATGTAACATATGTCTGCGTACAGGCTCGCTATCAGTGTAGACCACTGCTGAAGAGAAACTTCATTTGTAAAAAATAGGCCTACCAATTTATATTTGTTAATAGGCAACATCATAATAGATGATTAGATTATATTAGATTTCAACATATTTAGGAAGTAGTTTACATTAAGGAAACATGTTTTGTATTATTAATGATTAAATGTGATACAAAACTACACTATGACGGAGAAAAAAGCTCCATCAAACGGACAGGCCAAGAGGTCATTCGGTGAGGCCTTTACTGAGTCAATCCAAATTCTACGCGGTGCAGAGGATTCTTTTTAAAAGCCTACACAAGTAGTCAACATTTATAAATAAGACAAACATTTCTTGCGGCTTTCTCTGGAGGCAAACCCTCACACAACATCATGCGCCCGTATAGCCTAGTAGGCCTAGGCTATCATTGGCGTAGTAGGCCTATAGAAATAGAATCGTATTGAAAAAAATAAACGCCAGAATTGTAAGCTTGTTGCGTTTTTATCGTCAAGATGATGTAGTCAACATGACATAAGCATGGCCTGTGAGTAGGCCCTGAAGCGGGCGCATTTACGGCAACACATCTTGTATATTCGTTTTCCAATCTTTCCAGTCTTTGGCTTCGGACGTGGTAGAAACTGTTAAAAGTGTTCCACCATCACACTCTTCTTTTGAACCCAGCCAAGAGCATTCATGAACCAAATCGTGGCTCTGTGATTCAAGAAGGATTAGAACAGAGCTCGTGGGCCGCGCGGGAATAGAGACGACCTCGAGAACCATTTCCCATGGTGCTTGTCTGGAGTCCATAAAGTCCCTCTATTCTGTTCACACGTCAGCTACCTAAAATCAAAATGGAGTGTCAATACTTCTCTATACACATAGGCTATATGTAAGGCACCTTGGGTAGACTATTTCAAAGGCCTTCAACATAATCTTCGCGGCTCTTATCGCTTGTGCTCTCCTTAATAGACTCACATTTAATTTCGAGAATTACCCTCGCAGTCTCGATCAGTTGTTTTATATGGTGTAAAATTAAGATGGAAAAGTTTCAAAAGCATGAGATTTTACGATGTAGCCTATTAGTACACAAATCATACCAGTAGGCTATCCCTAATTACCATAATTAATTACTGAAGGGGCACACAAAGAGACATTCCTTTAAAAAAAAAAAAAAAACCTAATAAGGACCTATGTGACAATACTGACCCGGTTAGCATGCAACTGTGTCCACAAAAATAGTAATAATATAGGCAGTGTTGGTCTTTGTAATTGTCTACCTGTCAGACACACACAGACACACACACACACACACACACACACACACACACACACACAGACACACACACACACATAGAACCACACACACACATAGAACCAGACATACACACACACATAGAACCACACACACACACACACATAGAACCAGACACACACA